>CM034153.1:123777004-124066711 GCA_019776745.2 Taxus chinensis | reverse complement strand
ACCAAGGTAAGAGAACATATTTTGTAACCTCTTTTATTTGAAAGGAGATGCAGGTACCTTTCTTTTGCATAAATTTTATGGAGAAGGCCTTGGGGAAAATATAATCAACACACCAAATCTAACTCTCACGAGTTGTCACTTCTAGATTATGGAGATATTCTCACAACAAGGTAAAGGTTACTAAAGACATTTGAGACCCTGCTTGCTTCTGCATTTTCAGGTGATGAGGATTGTTCATTGGCATACACACATGACAAACAGGGGTAGGATGGGTAGGATTAGTTGTTGTTAAATGATTTTTTTGTGGGAGGGGAGATATGATGGGCTTGACTCACTAGATCCTTAAGAGCTTATGCAAAATGGAAAGATTCAGTCAACAAAATGTCACAAAAAGTTAAATTGTTTCTTCAACTAGAATATTTGCTTAAATGAAGGCCCATATTAGCACTCTTTCACACAACCTGTGGGATTCTATCATGAAATCTTGAGTTAGAGGCCCAATAAAGCACCAATATTTAGACCAAGTCATGCCTGAGGTACACCCAGAGGCTTACAGAGAATCTCCATCAACAAAATAAAAGAAAATTGATTTTAAACCATTTATCCCACTCCCAGATGAAGGCTATTCTAAGAAATGAAATTGCAGATGCCACTAAACTATCACAAGGACTGAGACCTATGTGATTGGACCCTATTTTGGTATAAAATTGCAATAGAAACAAGAAAAACTACTCGTATGCATTCAGAGATGAGATAAATACACTTTACTCAAGATTAACATAGAATAACTCAAAGTTTGATCAAATTTATCAGCAAGGGAAAGTTTCCAGAACAATCTCAAAGATTGTCAATGGCTGTACACTTGTAACCACCTTGACACAATTAAATTTTATACAAAGAGAGATATACAGGCTTCTCTGGACGGCTTCTCAAAATGGATGGGCTCTGTCAAGCTTTTTTCTACTGGAGAGGATCAGTCCCGACCTCTCCAAAAACTCCCAACCATTTACATGAAATATTCATGCCATTTATAACATTTCCAACAGAGCCCCTTCCTTTGAAAAGACAAAAACTTTAAATGCACCAGTGTTTGGCATGATTCTTTAATTATTCGTAGAATCAAATCTGTAAAAGTCTCTAGGTGCTCGAGGGAAAATATCTTTGATTTATTCCCGCATTCAACTCCTTCTTCAGAAAAAACATGCCTCCATCCATTCGCCAACCAATTCCACCCCATATCTATCAAATTTGGCCCCTTGCGTGCTCAGGAGAAGAAAAATGAAAAACCAGATTGGCCTAGAGAGTCAAACTATTTTAATGGTGAAAGACGTCTTTAGATCTCTCCCACAAAACTCAAGATATAAAAATTAACTTACCCCTCTATTTGGCGTGCAGAAAATAGCAAGAATTCATTAAGACTCGCACTCCCAAAAGTTTTATAGAAAAAATGGGGGGCAAAATCAGATTTAGACACTCAGCAGCCATTGATCTTTGATTTGAATGTGGGCCATCCATGTGGAAGATTTAAAAATGGGCTCGGGGGCTTCCTTTGACCTTTTCTAACCCTTTTGAAAAAATGGAAAATTTTGCCTGGCGCCTCCGCTCCTGAAAAATGGGCCTGACACGTGTCCTAAGGTGGGTCCCAAAGGAACCGCAGAAAAAATCTGCCATTTGACTCTCTTTTGGAAAAAGGAAATTTTTCCAGGTTTCCCTCGCAACTCCACCCTTTTGCTTATAGTTTCTAATGTGGGTCCCAGCAAAACCTCGGGTCCTTTTATGCCTTTAACTCCTTTTCACTCAAAGGGAAAAATTTTATCTTTTCCTCCGCAAGCCTGCACCTCCGTCGTTGACTGGGGCAAAACATTGACTATTTCCCATCAGGCTAGTGGGCCATTGTGACATTTTTGACCTTTATGAAGCAAAGAGGCAAAAATTTTAAGTTTCCTTTGATGATACGCTCTCGCTCCCCTTATGAATTTTCAAACTGACACGTATCACCACGACACTCCTTGAGGCGGTCCCAAAACTTTGATACCTTGAACAAGCATGGGCTCGCCACATGTCCTGCTCCAGCAAAATTTGTTTGAAGGATTGAAGCTCTGCAGAAGGTGCCACTTGTTAAACTCCAAGGTAGTCTCCCTTTCCCGTAGAAAATTCTAAGCAAATATGCAAAGTAAGCGGAGTGCCCCACATGTCATCCTGGCGCTTCTTTAAGATGGTGCCCAAATCAGAGACTCTGAACTAGTGCAAGCTCGTCACATGTCCCTATTCCACCAAAATGCTCCGACTACATAAAAAAAATTCTAAGGCTGGGCCAAGTAGCGGAAGCTTCCACGTGTCCTCTCGGTGCTACTCCAAGGCAAAGCCCAAAAGCAAATATTCAAAAGAGTGTCATTCCTCCACGTGTCCTGGACTTCCCAAAAACCTTTTGAAATTTGTCTAAGGATGGGAAACCCAATGGAAGCCTCCACGTGTCTCTATCCTTCCAACCTTCCATGTGTCCTCTCGGTGCTACTTCAAAGCCAAACAAAAAAGTTGATTCACAAACGAGCTTCGTTTACCCATGTGGATAGATTTCTGAGTTGAGGCTTTTTAAATAATTTTTCAAAGTGTTCGGTCGAGCCAAGTCCAACCAAAGGATGTCACGTTTCCATGTTGATCCAAGGATGCAAATTTGATTGGGAGAAACACCAATCAAACCGTAAAACACAGAGAAACGACCATTTGAGCCTGAAAATGTAGTTTTCTTCAAGGACAAAGAGTTCAAAATGTTAGAAGGCTCAAATACGATCCTTAGGGACACATCAACTCATTTCTCTCCAAGTATTTAGGGTAAAAAATAGCAAGGACAACAGATCTTTTCTGTGGACACTGGAGAAAACAAGAAAACGCAAGATCTGAAGGAACAAAGCACGAGAGATTCAAAATAAAGTGCTCTTTCAGAGGAACAAAGAAACGAGGAGACAAATACAGACCCACACATGAATTTTGACCCAGGAGCAGATTAAAATGGCAACAACGACTAGCCAAACACAATACGGGGAAGGATAAAATGACAGAGGCCGTGAATAAATAAATCTTCAAGGGAAAGAATGGGGCAAGACAATGTTGAGCAACAACAAACATAATAGGTGCCCCAAGGATGCAGAAACCATAAATATAAGAACAACAAATATCACAATCTTTTCTAGATTTCTTATTATGAGAAAGCTTATAAAAAAGAAGGATGTTGATAATATGATCAATGTGGTGAGGATTCTATTGAAGCTATTCACGAAAATGAGATAGAAGTTCTAGTTGTTCATGATACACAACATTATCATCATCACTGTGATAATCATAACAATTCTAACTATTTGTTTCAATTTCATGCAATGAGACATCATTGGAATGTTCAAACAAAGAAAAATTAATGGATATATGTAGTAGGGAAGAATCCATTAGCATACGACACTTATGAGTGTGAAGGAGAAAGATCAATATGATTAATGGGTTGATTGGTAAATTGAGGACAATATTGGAAGGGGATATGAAGAAAAAATATAAAATTTGAAATAATATGATAGAAATGAGATGAAAAAAACAACATATAATTCCTAAGGAAAAAAGAAAGCCTAGAGTAACAAGGTTTGATGCTAAGATCAAGTCACGAGTGGGATTCACCAAAATGTTTAGACGTTAATCATATTTATGTGAAACCTAATGATTTTAGTGAATTAGTACATCAAAGGATGTAAGGGTTAACAACAAAGTGATTATTCTAATTACTTAATTTCCAATATTAATTACCAATATCATAATATAGAGTCAATACTTAGCTGATATGCTAAGATAAATACAAACTCAAAAAAATAAGGAGAAGAGTGAACTTAACTAATTACATATGATTCAGGGAAGATCAAGGAAGAGGTACCACTAAAACATGTATATTTGGACCAAATGATGCTTTGTTTTTTAAATGTAATTAGAAACTACACTGGTCTATAACTATACAACTCTACCAATACCATACCATATGGTCTTGTCCCTTCTATATGGCCCTGAGCTTACTTGGATCCAGATTCAACAACTTATTGATATGGTTTGCTACCTGGAACTTTTTGTCGCTGTCAAAATATACTTTGTAATCACCGTGTGAAGCTTCTTGAATATTTTTATCATTATCTCAAACCCGACCAGTGCATGGGAATTTTAGAAAAATAAATATTAGTTAGTTTGTGTGCACCCATGTACACCGCCAATGTTGGCATGATTCCGAATAGGCCTCAATATGCACGTTGTTCTCCACCAAGCATGTGATATATGAATAAATGCAACTAGATTTGATAACGATCTTTTAGAATGTTTGAGTTGAGTTGGCTCTTGTAAAAATTAATATCCAAAAGAGATGTTTGAGCGCTTTTGGGTGAGAGAGACCGATGAATGGACCTAATAAGAAGATTCATACCTATAGAGATTGCTACCCTAATGATTTTAGATATGTTATTATGAGATTTAGGGAGCCTTGAGTTCCTTTTGCAAGTGTTGGAACTATGTGTATGAATATTGTGCCATAGGATTTCTCAGGTTTGTAAATGAGGTAGTGTTTACTTCCTTCTATAGGGTTTCATACATGATTTATTGAGGAAAGGTTGACCAAAACATATTATAAGACCCAACAAAGGATATGAAATTGAAAACAAAGTTGCAAAACATGCCAGTCCAAGACCGTACAAATCGGACATGACTATAGATAATATCCTGATAAAACTATATAGCATTGACTAGCAATTTAAAACATGCAATGTGAAGTTTGAAATTTGTCAACTAATGTTTGTATATGGATTTTATACATTGTGTTCTTAGAATTTGATAACATGTTAGTGTGCAAGGATAGAGAAGCTAAATAAGATACGTCATAATATTCTTAAGCGTGAATGAAAGGTTGTATAACAGTGTTAACGAGTGAATTGTAAAAATTTTAGAGTGTCTATGAAATGAACATGTGTGTGTGTGTGTGTGTGTGTGTGTGTGTGTGTGTGTGTGTGTGTGTGTGTGTGTGTGTGTGTGTGTGTGTGTGTGTGTGTGTGTGTGTCTATATATACCAATTGAGTTTAAATTAGGACAATTTTGTTTCCCAAACTAATCTCCAGTAATCAAAAATTAAAAATAGCAGGAATAAAAGATGAGAATAGTAAAGTTAAATAGAGGTTACAAATAATCCTCTAAAAGCACCCCAGGTGAACAATGCTTTGGACAAGGGTTCAAATCAAGGCGAATGCAAAGAAAAAAGAGAGACACATAAACAAACTACACGAGTAACACCTAACAATCAATGAACATTAAAAGTTAACAAAATACTATAATAACACCTAATTTGTACTAAGATTCCACGAGTAAATTTAATATACTTATGAATTTAATAACTAATTAAATCTTAAACGTCCATTTGGAGATGCCTATAGTCCCACAAAGCATAGTGGGGCCAATCAACTTGCTATGCTTTGATCGCTTGATGGATAGTTAAATTTATTAAATATATTGACGAAATTATGTATGATCACCGATGATTAATTTAATCAAAAGACTATATCGACATAGTTTTCTACATTATTTGTCACATATCATCCCATCTAAAACAAAGAGCCATTGATCCGTAGAAAAAGGCTTTTCTTACCAAAGGATTTGACCTTTCTTTAAAATAATCTGCAATCAATTAGGAATTTTCTTAGGCTCCAATTATTAGGACAAAATAATATCACAATCCAAACCTAGGTGGCCTCGATTTTCATTACAAGGAGTCACATTTCCTTTCCACGTAATATGAAAGTTACTTACCGGAATCAAAAATAGATATAAAATATGTAAACGTTACTTACCGGATATCTCAACGGCTCCTAATTTTTTCAAATTGTAAAGTGACGTATAATGGTTTTGTAATAATGAAGCCCACAATTTTACAATATTCTGCGAGATGGCCATGTTCAATATTGCCCATTTTGTTTAGGTCACCGTCATTCATGACGAAAGAATAGCCTCAGCATTATACCATCTTATCTATAAATTAACCTCATCTTGTGCACAAATCAGCACTGAATTTGATCCGACTCATTCTTCTTCCTCTTGAGCATAGTCTGCTTGATCACTTTCCTGATAATAATACTAAACATGTCTTGCTGTGGAGGAAACTGTGGATGTGGATCTGCCTGCAAATGTGGCAGTGGATGCAATGGGTAAGCTGCTTAATCTTGCTGTTCCATTGTCAAATTCGGTATAAAGTTTTGCTGTTCCTTAGTTTTAGGCCTCGTTGGTCTCATGGAAGGGTAATCAAGTTCTTTTAATATTCAGTTTATGGATGTGAAGGAATTGAATATTTGTGGTACAGATGTGGCATGTATCCTGATCTCGGCTTTGGTGAGAAATCAGTTACAAAGGCAATTGTGTTAGGTAGCACTGCCTCTGACATGGGGTAGGCCAATCCATTCAAAGAGTACCAGAGGATTTTAATTGATTTATTTATCTTAATTTATACACAATAGCGTACATAAGATTATTGTATTGTTGTTGTGATGAAGCAGGTATGGGTATGAAAGTATGACTGTTGCTGGAGAGAATGATTGCAAGTGTGGCTCCAACTGCACCTGTGACTCCTGCAACTGCAAATGATGGTATTCACAAATATTAGTTGTAATAACTTGCAGCTGCAAGTTATGATAATTATGCCTATGCGGCATTCTATGCAAATAATGGAACAATGTGTTTGTTGTAGATTTAAAGTATAGTCATTGTGTAAATGTTTATTTTCGAAATGACAATCTTAAAAATTGGATATCAATTTCAGTTTTTAAAAACATCATAATTTAGATTTATTTTAAAACATTGTGATTGTGAATATCTATTGATTAGAATGGAGGTAACATATTATCAACATTATATAGACCAATTATTGTATATAATAATTGCGTACTATTTATCTATTGAGTTTCGAATTTGGGTACAACAACCAAGGGGCTTACCCATTGATTATAGCATACCATATACTATACCATATGATATATATATATATATATATATATATATATGTGTGTGTAACTGTATTATTTTGGTAAGATTTATTTAATGTTTAGCTTATATAACGTAATCAAGAAAACATTGCACGAAACTAGTTAAAAAATATGTTAACATTCGTCATTATTGATTTCAGTTGTATAAAGGAAACATGTGTATTATAATTTAATATTACATCCAATCCAATTCATTAAAGTTACATAGAAATAGATTTTCCTCATTTATTTTTCTTCTGCACCACGTAAGTACAGATTGTGTTTTAGTGAAAAAAGGTTATAAAGTATTTTCTAAATAAGATACTAGGACTTATTTTAAATAAGGTATTATGATCCTCGATTTAAATATTTGTTTACAATTTGTAAACATGAATATGAATGTTGATATCTAAAACATTTAATTGTCTTCAATAAAAATACAGAATTAAAGGAGCATTAAGAAATTTGACAAATTAATTTGAAAATGTTTGTATCCTCAATACTCTATGGAACTTATACAATATTACGTAAATTTTGAATAACTATTTAAATATTGTGTGTGGATTGAAAATATTTATGTCATTTCCTATATATTCCTTCATTTCCTACTTTTTTTTTACATAAGAGCCATCATTCAATTTTATATATTGATTGATTTTATAAAATACAACAAACTCAATTTGTATACATACAATACATTGTGGGGTTTCACATATTTCATGTAATTTAATGTTTTTTGTTTTTTTTTTTAATTTGTGAAAAAGGGTTGAGAGGCCCCTTTTTCATTTATATAACTTGAACCAAAAAGATATATATGAGTGACATGATTTTACATGTCATATAGGGTTGCATCTATTTTCAATACCAAGACCATTGTAATCCTAGAAACTAACCAAAAACAACTAGAATGGATGGAAAATATACAATTCTGCTAGACATTACAAATAATTGTAACATAAAAAAAACCCACCACAGGGAGTCAACAAAAGAAAAGTCGAGCATGAGGAGACATTACTTGGAAGAAATCTCAAAACCAATGTTTGAATACCCCTAGCTATGGGGAAGGAGCCTTACCAAACCCCTTATCATCCGCATAAATGGAAAATCCATCCAAAAAATAGGGTTGAGAAGAAGTTTTTGGATCATATCCATCTAAAAATGAGGGGTGATAAGAAGGTTGTGGATCTATGCAACCACCCAAGGAAACATCATGCCAATCAAGCACCACCATTCACGACAAGATTTCTTTAAAGCACATTTTGGGGAGCCACTCAATCGATGCATGACTTGAGATCAATGAAATGAATATAAATGAGGATAAAAATAGAGGACGACCCACTTTGGTTGTGATTCTTAACCATATTTGCAAAATCAACCACCACCTTGAACATATCCTCTAGTTCATCGAATACCTCATGTGTCACGAACCTATTGGTGCTCAAAATATTCTCGGCCCATTTTTCTTTGCAATCCATTGATTTATGGCCTCTGTCACATTTTATTTCCTTGTGTTGTGCCTGAGAGGTCTCTGCCTTCCTTTTTGTTGCCATTTTCAATCCGTTCCTGGGTCGAAGATCACTTATAGATCCATGGTTTACTCCTCATTTCTTTGTTCCTTTGAAAAAGGTTTGTAATTTGGGTCTCCCATTCTCTATTCATCTAAAAAACTTGGGCCCTCCCATTGTTTCCGTCTTCCGCAGTCAGGATTATCTACCCTTGTCATTTTTGCCCAAAATACTTGAAGAAAAATAAATGGATGTAGCTCTGAAGAATGTATTTGAGCCTTGTAAAATTCATCTCCAGGATCGAATGATTGTTTTTCTACATTTTACAATTTGATTGGTGTTTCTCCCAGTCAAATTTGCATCATTGCATTATCAGGAAATGTGGCCTCTTTTGGTTTGACACGGCTTAGCTGGGTAATTCAAAAATTCTATAAATCACCTCGACTTAAGATTTGTCCATGTGGAGGAACAGCGCTCATTTGAATATCTACTTTTTTGTTTGGCCTTAGAGTAGCGCCAGGAGGACACGTGGAGGTTTCCGCCGGGACTCTCCATACTTAGACTTTTTAAAAGGTTTTGGGAGGTCTGGGGTCCACGTGGAGGAACCACGCATGTTTGGGGACTGACCTTTGAGTTTTATTTTAAAGAAGCGCCAGGAGGAAACTTGGAGGCCTCCGCTCACTTTGCATTTTTCTTGGAATTTTCAACTGCCAAAACAAATTGCCTCAGACTCTGACAGATGGCACCTTACATTGAGCTTCAAGCCTTCAAACAAATTTTTTCGGGCTAGGACACGTGGTGAGCCCGCGCTCTTTCAGGGTCTCACATTTTGGGGACCATCTCATGGTGTGCCATTGTGACGCATGGTAGTTTGAAAAGTCAAAACGGGTGGGGAGGCAGACCATCAGGGGTAACTTGGATTTTTAGTCCCCCTGATATTCAAAATATTAAACATCAAAATCACCCACAAGCACGATAGAGGAAAGGTCAAAGCTTGCTCCAGTCAACAGCGGAGGTGTGTACCTTCAAAGGAAAAGCGGGAAATTTTCCCTTTGTGGGAAAAGGAGTTAAAAGTGAAAAAGCGAGCATGGTTCCACTAGGACCCACATCAGAGACTAGAAGCAAAAGGGCAGAGTTATGGGGGAAACTTGGAAAATTTTCCCTTTTCTAAAAAAGAGGTGAAATATCAAAATTTGGCCGTGGTTCATTTGGGACCCACTTCAGGACACGTGTCAGGCTCATTTCTCAAGGGAAGAGGTGCGGAGAAAAATTGATTTTTTTTCCATTTTTTCAAAAAGTTCTAAAAAGTCAAAGGGAACCCCCGAGACTATTTTAAAAATTGAATCTTCCACGTGGACGACCCAAATTCAAAGTAGAGATCAATGCCAGGACTTGTGAGTCTGAATCTAATTCCCCCCCCCCCCCCACACTTTTAATAAAACATCTCCTAGGAAGTGCGAGTCTTCATGATTTCTTGGTATTTCCTACATGCCAAGTAGGGAGCCGTAGCAAATTTTAATATCTAATTTTGGTGAGGGATATTTGGAGACGTCTTTCACCATTAAAATAGTCTAACTATCGGGCTCGATTTGATTTTCTAATATTTCTTCTCTCTGAGCATGCATATAGAACAAGATTTGGCATATTAGGGGTGGAAGTGGTTAGCGAATAGAAGGAAAAGTGATTATGTTAAAAGAAGGAGGAGTTGAATGTGGGATATTTTTGAAGAGAACTGACCCCCTGAGCCCCTGACATACTTTTTGCAAATCTAATTCTGGGAATCATGATCGATGATCATGACAAGCACTAGTGGCACTCAATGTCTTAGATTTTTGAGGGGGGGGGAAAGGCTCTTTTGTAAAATGTTATAAATGACACAAATTTATCATGCAAATGGTTAGAGTGTGAGGGGTCGAAGAATAGATTTTCCTAATAGTAAAAAGGCTTGATAGAGCCCATCCTTTTTGAGAATTCTGATCTGAGGAACCTGGTATATCTATTTTGTATTTATTTTGATCATGTCAAGGTGGTTGTGAGTGTACAATCCATTGACGAGCTCTGATATTTTTCTAAAAACTTTCCCCTACTGATAAATATAATAAAACTCAAGTTATTCCATGTGCGGATCTTATGACAAAATGTGTCTGCTTTCACTTTTGAATGTCTATGTAAATATTTTTTCTTGTTCCTGTTGCAATCTTGTGTCAAAATATGTCTCAATCACACAAGTCTCAATCCTTGTTATAGTTTAGTGGCATCCGCAATTTCATTTCTCAGAAGATCTTTCATCTGGGAATGAAATAAATGATTTGAAATCACTTTTCTCTCATATGTTGACAGAGATTATGTGTAAGCCTCTGGGTGTACCTTAAGCGTGAATGATATGGGCTCAGATATTGATGTTTTTTCGGGTTCTTCGAACTCGAGCCTTTGTGTTAGAATCTCGCAGGTTGTATGAAAAAGTGCTAATCTGGGCCTCTATTGAAGCACATATTCTGGTTAAAGAAACATTTTAGCTTCTCTAGTGGCATTCTATTGGTTTAGTTTTCCATTTTGTAAAATTTCTCAAATATCTAGGTATAATCAAATTTATCCTACTTCACCTCCCACCAAAAATTCACTCAAAACAACATCGAATCCTACCCATACTACCCTTGTTTGTCATGTGTGTAAACAAATGCACAATTTATGTTTACTACGAAAACATTTAGAAACAATTAGGATTCCAAATGCCTTTAGTAGCCTGACCCTTGTCCTAGAGAATATCTCCACTATCTAGAGTGAAAAATCATGAGAGTTAGATTTTTTTGTATTGATCATATTTTTCTTCAAGGTGTCCTTAACAACTTCATTAGGAAGGATATCTCCATCTCCTCCATAAACAAAAGACTACAAAAGGGTTATCTTACCTTGTATTGAAGAGGCAGAACCTAAAATAGTGAGGATAGATCAAATCCTCTTGAGGGTGCTATCCATTTCTCCACATTTGAGTGATTAGAGGGCTAGGTAGATCCCATCGCTCAGCTACAAAATGAATCATCATGATCTATTTGTCTCTAAGCTTCATGTTAAACCTTATGATGCTGCTCAGACTTCTGAAGGAGAATCTGATTTTGGTAGCAATACCTTACTAGCGCCATTACTGGGCAATAATATGATTGCAGTTCATATTCAGACCCTGGAAAAACACTTCTTATATGCTCCAAGTGTTGTCTAGTTATTCTTTCATGTTTCCACACCTAGTGCACTAGTATTTCATTGATAAATCTCGGTAAAGAAAATTTAGATATTCCCATTTCTAGTTTCTAGTATTGAAAGACCATTTGATAGATCATATTTTAGTGCATTTTCACAACTAAGCTGGAAATGCTTAGTGGCGACTCCCTGTTGACTCTAATTCTTGATAAGTATTAGTGGATCTCAAAACTCTGTTAAAGTGAATAAAATGTTAGCTAATATTTTCAAATCTGGAAGGAAGAATATCTTTATTTGCTAGGGATCTTACTAGGATATTATTTCCAGAGCTGGGAAAAAAAAAGTCATAAGGAAGAAAATCCTGGAGAGTTGCGGTAGATTAGCACACAAGAAAAGGGATCCTCCATTGACTGAAAGTGATCGGCCTATCATTTAAGACTGCAACTCAAGTTCTTCTGAATTAGGTAGCCTCTTTGTGGAATTGAATTATCCAACTAGAGAAGGGCCTTCATTTTATTTTGAAAAGTTTGCTTCTCATTTTGCCCCTATATTTTTAAGAAGTTGATAGGGATTTCTATGCAACAAGGCCTTTGGGGGGTATCCATTCTGAAAATTTATACTCCTTGTGTTGTAATATACCCTCTACCCCTTATCAATTTATCACACCTCCAGGGTCACCTCCTCAAAAAAACACGGCCCATGCCCCCACCCAGACCTCCATTTATTATAAACACCTTTGGTCCTATAAATTTTATAGGGAATGTCTTGTTATCTAAATGCAGTTGCCTCAGGATGTAAGGAATAGATTACCAAAGTTCCAAGGAAATAATGCTATAACTGGTGATCAACATCTAAAGCTATTTATCAATATTATGGAAGAATTTGAGATTGAACATTGAAGATGTATACATATTAAACTATTTATCCATAATTTGGAAGAGGATACAAGGGACTAGTATAAAGCATTGCCAGGAATCCAAGTTTTAAGTCAAATAAAATTTTCTGTTCCAATTGTTGAGTTGCTTAGGACTCCTAAGCACAAGAAGAGAGAATTTGAATACTTAGGATTGATGTATGAAGTGATAGAACTGACCCTAGGTTTCTTCTGTCAGATATTGTGAAGAATCATCCAATCATTGAAGAATCCTAATGAGTCAGTACTATGCATTTCAGGAACAAGGTTTAATAATACCTTGAGGATATTTCCTATTAGGATACAGGCCATGGTGATGAATCAAGTTTGATAAAATATGTAAATGCATTCTGATAAAAAGGTTGCTTACTACTTAAGGATAGACTGTTACACAACCCTACTAATTTGAGGTCAGGTGCATTCATGCAATGGCACGCCTTTGCAAATCATGAGTGAGCTGAACATTCAAGTGACAACAGCATATGGGAAGAGCACTACCAAAAACTCTAGAGAAGTGTAAAGTACTGGGATGTAACCCAAGGGTTTGGTAAGACAAGCTTGCTTCTTATCCAAGGTAAGGGACTTGAAAGCTTGATGTAGTTATTGTTGACTGCCCAGCTCAAGTGGGGTATTTTGTTATCTAGAAAATGGGACTGCAAGTGTTGGTGGGAGTGTCCAAATGGATATTTCCTATGCCACTATTCCAATTGAAGATAGCCTTGTCAGGTTGTATGGGGAAAAGAAGATGTTGCACCTTATTGAGTATCTAACAATGCATCCTATGAAGCATTGTACACAAATGTTGATGTTGATAACTTTGTAGGATTTACTGATGGAAAGGAGCACAAGATTGAAGAATGAAAATTCCTTGAACAAATGGCTCTCCTTGGACTCTATTTTTTGATGGATATTTCTCCAATTTTGGAAATGGTGCTGGTGTTGTTCTGTTTTCTCCAGGTTAGGAAAAATATGTTTTTTCCTTGCAACTCAATTTTGAGTGCACTAATAACATTGTTGAGTATGAAGCACTGTTGTTAGGTTTAAGAATTGCTTGTAAATATGGTGTCAAAGACATCATTGTCAAGGCAGACTCAGAATTAATTATAAAAGAAGTCAAAAAATTGAATGCCACAAAGAATCAGTGAATGAAACAATACAAGCATGTAATTTGGGATTTCATTGAGATGTTTGATTCATTCAACATTTTACATAATGATAGGAAGTTAAATGACTTGGTAGAAAAAATTTCAGGGTTAGGGTCTCATTTTGACAATTGTACAGTGTCCCCATATTGTGAATATGATGCAGAAATATTGAAAAGACCCTTTTCCCTGAAAACATTAAACACAGATAGGTATTTGATGATGATTTCTCTGATCAAAAGATTTATGCAGAACAAGGGAGAGTTTTCTCATCAATGCATTGATTTGGTGTCAACGGTATGTGTCATAGAGGAGAAGGAAACCTTGTTTTTCAAGGGCATCATCCAGCTAAAGACTAATACCATTCCTCAAGGGTTGGTTGCTCTTGAATCAAATTTTGATAATGTTGATTACATTATTAATAGACATATGAAAGCATCGAGGGATGTTGAGGAGCATGATTTTGGTACAAATCAGAAGCCAAGGAAAATTTGGTTAGGCAATAACCTCAGTAAGGAGGAGAAGAATTCATACATCCAATTGTTGAAAAAGTATCAGGACTACATGGCCTGGACTTATTCTGAGCTAAAGGCATACATAGATGATTTGTTTCAACATGAGATTCCCTTAGAGTCTAATGCAAATCCTTTCACACAGAAGAAGAGTCCAATCAATCCACTCCTATCTCTTAAGATGCAAGAGGAACTGAAGAAACTAAGGGATGGAGGGATTATTCAGCCCACAAGGTATTCTTCTTGGGTTTTGAACCTAGTACTAGTTAGAAAGAAGAATGGTGACATCAAGCTATGTGTGGATTTAAGAAATTTGAATAGAGCATCAACGAAGGATAATTATCCTTTACTAAGCATGGAAAAAATGTTGTAGCTAGTGACTGGCTCTGAATTGCTCTCCACCCTAGATGGTTTCTCTAGTTATAACCAATTTGTGGTGAAGGAATCAGAGAGGATCAGGACAACCTTTACTACTACTTTGGGGATGTATGTGTATGTAAGGATGCCCTTTGATTTTATGAATATTGGAGCCACCTTTCAAAGAGCAATGTATGTTTCTTTTGTTGGTTACATCAATGAGTATATTGAAATGTATCAAGATGATGTAACAATATTTTCTAGGAAGAGAATTGATCACCTGATACACTTGGAGAAGATGTTGATAAGATGTAGAGAATATGGCATCTCACTCAATCCAAAGAAGTGCCACTTTGGAGTGCAAAAAGAAAAATTTCTTGGCCACATCATGTCACAAGAAGGGGTTATGATTGATCCAGAAAGGGTAGAGGCCATCAACAAGGTCCCAATTCCAAGGACTAAGAAAGGAATTCAATATTTCTTTGGGCAGATAAACTTCATCAGGAGATTCATATCAAACTTTGCTGAGTTGACTATTCCAATCACTTACATGCCAAAAAAGGACAAGGCCATAAAATGGGAGGAGGTCACCATCTAATCTTTTAATGGGATTAAAGATTCATAAAATCATGCACCTATTCTAGAAGCTCCAAACTATAAGAAGCCCTTTCAATTGTTCTCTTTTTCTTCAGAGAACACTATTACTTCTATCCTGCTGCAGAAGGATGATGAAGGAGCTGAGAGGCCAATTACCTTTTTCAATAAGGAATTACAGGGGGCTGAGTTGAAATACACTATTATGGAGAAACAAGCATTTTCATTGGTAAAAAGAATGAAGGTTTTTAGGCCTTACATTATGATTTCTAAGATTTTTGCTTATGTTCCCCACACCATGGTGGAAGACATCTTATCAGAGATGGAATTCTCAAGAAAAATATGTAAATGGGTGAACAAGTTCCAAGAATATGACATGGATATCCAAACCATGAAGCTAGTGAGAGATTTGGGCCTGGCTAAGCTTATGGATGAGAGAAAATTTCAAACTATTGAGGTAAATGAGGTAGAAGAAGGTAGGGTGGATGTTTTTGAAAAATTGATGAGTTTTGAGTGGTAAGAAGATGTAATTTTTATCTCATACATCTGAACTACCCTAAGTATTTAAGTAAGAACCAGAAAAGAGCCCTTAAGTTGGCTTCCTAGAAATATGTCATTACTTATTATGGGTTAGCTTGAAAGAACCTAAAGGGAGTCCTCTTAAGGTGCATTACTGAAGAATAAGCCCCCAAAATAATTACTTATCTCCGTGGAGGATTTTGAGGGGGGCATTTTGGTGGAAGAGTCATAACACACAAGATCTTGAGCACTGGTTATTGGTGGCGAACCCTCTTCAAGGGTACAACTCTTTTAGTTATAAGATGTGAGAGGTATCAGCACTTCTCTAGAATACTGAAAGCCTCAGGCTCCCTTTCTTTGCAACCTATATCAATTGAAGCTTCGTTCAAGCAATGAGGAATGGATTCCATTGGGGAGATTTCAAATCCTTCAAGTTCTGGCCATAAGTGGATTCTTGTAGCCATTGATTACTTTACTAAATAGGTGGAAGAAATCCCCACCAAGAAGGCAACACACCAAATTGTCATGGACTTTGTGCTAAACCACATCATCTGTAGGTTTGGGGTGCCAGTCAAGATTATTGTTGAAAATGCCATGAGCTTTAGAACTAAACCTTTAGTGGAAATGTGTAATATATATTTGATCAACTTGACATATGCCTCTAATTACAATCCCCAAGGAAATGGACAAGTTGAGTCCAGTAATAAGAATTTGTTGAAGATTATCATAAGAACCTTAGTGCTGAACAAGAGAAAATGGGGTGAGAAGTTGAATTTTGTTGTCTGGGTAGACTGAATTATTGTTAAAAGAGCCACAGGAAAGAGTCCATTTGAACTGGTGTATAGAACTCAGGCCCTACTACCCTTGGATATGCAATTATCCTCATATCAGTTTATTCAACAGCTAGAAGATCAAGAGGTTAGTCCTTATGATGCTCGCATTAACTTGATGAAGAGAGGAGGGCATCCCACCAAAGGCATGTAATGTTCAGAGAAAAGTTGAAGAAGTTATTTGATAAGAAGGTCACTCCCAAAGATATTAATGTTGGAGATATTGTGCTACTGTGGGATATCAGGCATGAAGATAAGGGCAAACATGGAAAATTTGACTCATTATGGATGGACCCTTACTCCATTGATATTATGATTGGTGAACATACCTTCTTCTTGAAGGACTTGGATGGTGAATTGCTCGAACTTCCTATTAATGGTTGGAATTTGAAGCATTTCTTGGATTGATTCCCTAGAATCAAGGTACAAATATTTTGTACATGTATAGCTTGTTGTTTATTTCCTGTCTTTTGTGTTTTGTCTCGTTCTAGTCCTTAGTGACCTGTTTTCATTGGTTTCTATATTCATTTTTGGGAGATGGATTAGTTTCTCTACTCTACAAGCTGACTCCATTTCCCAATGGATATTTTTGGCACTTAGTCTACCTTTGTTCTTGTGGCACTCGAAGGGAGTGCCCATCCCCGTGTTGGAGCCAATGTTGGTGCTCAAAATAGTCTCACCCCATTTTGCCTTTGCAATCCATTTATTTACGACCTCTGTCACATTTTATTTCCCTGTGTTGTGCCTGAGAGGTCTCTACGTTCCTTTTAGTTCCCATTTTCAATCTGTTCCTAGGGTGAAGATCACTTATGGATCCATGGTTTACTCCTTGTTTCTTTGTTCCTCTAGAAAAGTTCTGTAATTTGGGTCTTCCAATCTCTATTCATCTAAAAAACTCAGGCCCTCCCATTGTTTCCATCTTCCACAATCGGGATTTGATGCCCTTGTCATTTTTTCTAGAAATACTTGAAGAAAAATAAATGGATGTAGCTCTGAAGAATGTAATTGAGCCTTGTAACATTTCTGAATTCTCTGTCCTTAGAGAAAATTTCATGTCCGAGCTCGAATGATTATTTTTCTGCATTTTATGGTTTGGCAGGGATTTCTCCCAATCAAATTTGCATCCTTGCATCATTAGGAAACATGGCCTCTTTTGGTTAGATGCGGCTTAGCTGGGTACTTTAAAAATTCTATGAATCACCTCAACTTAAATATTTGTCCACGTGGAGGAATGACACTCATTTGAATATCTACTTTTTGGTTTGGCCTTGGAGTAGCGCCAGGAGGACACATGGAGGTTTCCTCTAAGACTCTCCATACTTAGACTTTTCAAAAGGTTCTGGGAGGTCTAGGACACGTGGAGGAACCACGCATGTTTGGGGACTGGCCATTGAGTTTTATTTTAAAGAAGCGCTAGGAGGAATCTTGGAGGCCTCCACTCACTTTGCATTTTTCTTGGACTTTTCAGCGGCTAAAACAGATTACCTCGGACTCTAACACATGGCACCTTCTGTTGAGCTTCAAGCCTTCAAAAAAAAATTGTCGAGCCAGGACATGTGGCGAGCTCACACTCTTTCAGGGTCTCACATTTTGGGGACCATCTCAAGGTGCGCCATTATGATGTGTGGCAGTTTAAAAAGTTAATGGGGGAGGTAGACCATCGGGGGTAACTTGGATTTTTATCCCCCTAATATTCAAAATATTAAAACATCAAAATGGTCTGCAAGACCGATAGAGGAAAGGTAAAAGCTTGCTCCAGTCAATGGTGGAGGTGCGGACCTTCAGAGGAAAAGTGGGAAATTTTCCCTTTGTGGGAAAAGGAGTTAAAAGTGAAAAAGGGAGTGTGGTTCCACGGAGACCCACATCAAAGATTAGAAGTGGAAGAGTGGAGCTGCAGGGGAAACTTTAAAAAATTTCCCTTTTCCAAAAAAGAAGTGAAATATCATAATTTGGTTACGGTTCCTTTGGGACCCACTTCAGGACACATGTCAGGATCATTTCTTAAGGGCGGAGGTGTGGAGAAAAATGGAATTTTTTCATTTTTTTCAAAGGTTGTAAAAATTCAAAGGGAATCATTGAGCCTGTTTTAAAATTGAATCTTACACATGGACGGCCCAAATTAAAATTGAAGATCAATGACGGCTATGTTTTTGAATCTGATTTTCCCCTCATTTTACTAAAAATCTCTTGGAAGTGCGAGTCTTCATGATTTCTTGCTGTTTCCTACATGCCAAATAGAGAGGGGAGTTAATTTTGATATCTAAGTTTGGTGGGGGAGATCTGAAAACGTCTTTCACCATTAAAATGATTTGGCTATTGGGCTTGATATGATCTTCTGTTTTTATCCTCCTAAGCACACAAAGAAAAATATTTGACATATTAAGGGAGGAAGTGGTTGGTGATTTGAAGAAAGAATGATTTACCAGAAGGAGGAGTTGAATGTGGGAGATATTTGAAGAGATCTTCCCCCTGAGCACCTGACAACTTTTTGCAGATATGATCCTGGGAATCACGATCAAGATCATGGCTAACACTTTTGTAATCAATGTTTAGGTTTTTTGGGGGGTAAAATCTGTAGAAAATGTTATAAATTGCATGATTTTATCGTGAAAATGGTTGGAGTGTTAGAGGTCAAAGAAAATTCCCAAGAGGAAATTTTGACAAATCCTGTATTTTTGAGAATCTGTTTGAGGAACCTGCTTATCTCTTTTGTATTAAGTTTGATTGTGTCAAGGTGATTGTGAGTGTACAACCATTGAAAATCTCTAAGATTGTTCTAGAAACTTTCCCTTTCTGATAAATTTAATCAAACTCGAGTTATTCCATGTTGATCTTGAGAAAAATGTATCTGTTTCATTTTTGAATGTCTACAATTAGTTTTTCTTATTCCTATCATAATATTGTATTAAAATATTTCTAAATCACATAGGTCTCAATCCTTGTGATAGTTTAGTGGCATCTGTAATTTCATTTCTCAAAATAGCTTTCATCAAGGAATGAAATAAACGATTTAAACTCACTCTTCTACCTATACTACCCATGTTTGTCCTGTGTGTGTACAAATGCATAATTTCTGTTACCAGAACATTCAAGTTCAATCAAGATTTCAAATTTCTTTAGTGGCCTGAACTTTTTCTAGAAAATATCTCCACTATCTAGAGTGACAACTCGTGAGAGTTAGATTTTTTTGCATTGATCATATTTTCTTAAGGGTCTCTTTAACAAATTCATAAGGAAGGATATCTCCATCCCCTCCATAAACAACAGGCTACAAAAGGTTTCTCTTACCTTGGTTGAAAGGCACAACCTAAAATAGTGAGGATAGATCAAATACTCTTGAGGGTGTTACCCATTTCTCCACCTCTGAGTGATAAAAGGCTAGTTAGATCCCATCCCTGGCTACAAAATGACTCATTATGATCTATTTGTCTCTAAGCTTCCTGTCAATACTTATGATGTTTCTCAGACATTGAGGGAGAATCAATTTGGGTACCAATAAAACCCATCAAAGGAAAAGTATTCCCCCCAAGATAATTCTAGGTTGAGTTATTCCATTACTACACCCAGATCGAATTGATGAAGTAGGAAAATGAAGTAAACGAAAATACCTATAACCACCTATTATTTGAGAGATATTAGAAGAAAATTGATAAGAAAGAAAGAAAAAATCTTGGAGTTCACCTGAGGGTGGGTATAAATCTTGGAGTTCACATGAGGGTGGGTAGAAATCTTGAAATATTTAGTCTTCGATACCATTTTAATGGAATTTAACATAGGATTTGACCTAACAAAAAAATGCGATGCATTCTATTATCTGTCAGGGATGATAAAAAATTATTTCCCTAATGGAATGCGAATATTGAAAATAAGGGGATATTGGCCTTTTTTTGTATGGAAATTGGAAGAGAGGTTCCAAGGAAACTAGAGAAGATAGAAAAAATGTGAATGCCCAAGGCACTGAAAATAAGGGAAGGCATGCATGTGTGAGATTGACATGAATCACTACATGAAGGGGAGAATTATTTATTTCCATCTGATAATATTGATTAATGATTATCCATACAAATCAAATCCAATTCTGCTCAATGATTATTTTTCAAGAGTGAGTGGGAGCTTAGTAAATCCTTTAAAAATGATTCCCCAATCCATACAAAGGATCCACCATATTATTTACTATATTATAAATGGTGTCACTACAATAGACCTATTAATGGGATTATTTATTAGTTTTTACAATATTTCAAAAAGATTCCTTTTTTCCAACACAAATGCTTGTAAAAGCCCTCAATTTCATCTTGTTCTTTCTTTGAATATTTAGTTATTGAATTTCAAACCTTATAATCCTTCTTCCAATTTATAAGAGGTCGCTAGGCTTGGATACCAATGCAACTTCAATATGTACATTCCTTTTGGCCATACAAAACAATAGAAATTAGGAACATAATAAAAATGCATTTTTACTATTGGAACTTCCTTTATATTAATATTAATAAAAGAGAGTTACATTAGCAAGGGTGATCAAAGAACTCACGGTCCCAAAAACAAACCATGAAGGAAACATGAAATGCAAAAATGACAGACGAAACAAGGAAAAACACAAAGACATGGGCATAGACTCATAACAAGTGGAAAAAGAAAAGGGTACAAAGGCACTCGATGCTGCAATAGATCAAATAATAGGAGACTCAAAGTGCCCCTTCTTCTCTTTAGGCATCGTGACAAAATTCCAATTCACTATCTTAAAATCCAAAGCTTGTGGAGGATCTAGAAAACGACTATTCAAATAGGATTTTGTTTTCATTTTCTTAATGGTAGATAAATCAAACATGTATTTTTGGCTATGTGGTTGGTTGTGTCAAAAATGCATTTTTGATTTATTTACCATTAATAAAATGAAAATGAAATCCCATCCTACATAATGAATATGTTCCAAACATTTTTTAAGAGTTAAGAATCATACCATAGTTATTCTCTGAAACCATACACATTGAACAATAATCCCTATCAAAATTTCTTTCTAAATATGGAAGAAAATTATATTTCATGATCCAAATAACTTTTGGAACCATAATTTAAATTGAATTTTATTTTTTTATTCATGGGAAATAAAAAAAATCATGCAACCCTTCTATTAAAATTAATGAATTTTCTAAAAACTTTCCCTCCCATAAGAAAAAATGATATAAAAAGTAATCTTTTACAAACAACTCTGATTAATGAGGTTTTGAGTTTATGATTTTATTGTAATAAAATTAATATTTCCATTATATAAATAGGTTTCATATTTTTAAAATTTCCACAACTCGTATTTAGTGAAAGAGTGGCAACTTCTTTAACCAATACAAACAGAGATAATAAAATAGTTATATTAGGTGGAGCTAGATGGATGTAAATGGAGATATAAATGCCTTTGATGGATACAACCTTAGGTGGAGATAGTATATGCCTAGTGGTTGGTCCATTATTATTATCACATAACTTTATATTTCTATGATTCCCTTGCTCAAATTTCATAATTAACCCCAAAAAGGCCTACTATAAACAAGATAATATTCTCAAATGGCTAGAAAGGTCCCAGAAAGTGTGACCAAAGTGCAAAGAGGAAAAGGGTTCCTAGAATGGATGGGGGAACCTGGCATTCATGTCCCGGCTGGGCGATGGTGTCAAAAAGGACAAATTTTGAAAGGTGTAAAGATACACTAAGAAAGTAAGAGTGCAAGACTGAGAGAAGAAGCATAAAGAAAATAAAGGTTGCCAAAGACATGCGTTAATTTTTACTTTTCTTACTTAGGAATAATTGAAATATTAGTATGTGATCGAGAGTAGATAATTACGCAAAGTGTGTGATTTTGTGTCTACACTATAATTATTATTATTGTTATTAATATTAATGTATTGATTATTATTATTATTATTATAACTTTATTAATAGTATTAGTAATATCATGGTTACCGTCATCATAATCATTGTCATCTTCACAATATGTCTTGTCTTTGGTGTTGTTGTTTTCATAATCATCGTAATAATTTTCACAATAGATATAATAATCATCATCATCATTATCATCTTCATCTTCCTCATTATCATTGTCATCATCCTCATCATTATTATAACCACTAATGCTACAACTACCGTTGTCGTCGTCATCATTATAATCAATATTAATCTTACTACTATAATTGATATTAAAAAAATTATTATTAATGCTATATTATTACTAGATTAACAGTAATAGTAATAGTCAACATAAACATCATCCTTATCAGCATAGTTATCTTCATCTTAATCATGGTAATCGTCATTATTTTCCTCATCCTCATCATCATGATTGCCATTATTTTTGGCATCGTTGTCATTTCATTGTAATCTTATTCATTTTCATGATCGATTTAATCATCTTCACCATTATCATTATCATCTTCACGATTATCGCCATCAACCTGGTCATGATCATTCTCATCCGCCATTACCACATCATTGTTGTCATTTTTTTTGTACATGTTTACTGTTTAAGGTTTTTGAATCATAGATTTGAAATTTTTAATAAAACTATAAATTAATAATAATATCGTTAAAATATAATATTATTAATACTTTTTTTAATTATAAAATTGGGTTAAAGGGTCTCATATCGTGAAAAATAAAGGTGATGCCTAATCCTCAAACAGTGTAATAATATCAAAGCATACTACTATTTCTACTTATCAATCGAAGGGTAATATTCATGCATATTGGAGAATCAACCATTTTTTCCTTTTCTCTTTCTGACCACTGGCCACTACCCCAGATCCAAGGTAACCACTATCTGCATATTGTGTACTTCGTAGTTTTCGAGAATAGATTTTGTATCTGAATCTGATTTCTCTAAACCATCAGAGACATGACCTCTTTTAACTCTGAAAGCCATCTTATTTTTATCTTGTTGTTATTTTCTTTCCTTCCTGAAAAAATTTCGGGACCCACCATAAATGGAAGTATCCTCAAATGCACGAGCCTTGGATGGGGGAGTATTGTTCCAACCGCCAAAGGAGGGTGAATTTTTATTCATTTGAGTAATCTTCTTTTTTCCTAACGGGCAAGAAGCCTAAAGATTCCGTAGAGTATTGCAATGGTGAGAATAAAATTTTGTATTCTCATAATCCAACGATTTACTATGTTTTTAATTACCCAATTTTAGTATAATTTTATCCAAAAAACCCTTGCTTAGATTTATTTCAATGCATATTTTGGCATACGTATGAATCCCCGAATTGGCACTCAAGTGATAAATTTTTGAAAACTTCCCCAATGCGTTACTGATGTCTTTCAGAGAATACCAAAAGTGGAGAGGAAGGTTTAGAACTGAACCCACACTGGCATCTTAGAAGCCGAAACATTATTTGGATCGAATTCGGAGAACAAAGGAGTGAGGAACAGTATGGAGTTGCCCCAAAACCATGGTCCATCCAATATACATTTATTATAATCCTCCGCATTCTAAAAATTAATAACGAAAAATAATAATTGGAGCAGAAGAAAATTTCAAATTTTTTGGTCCTTTTTCATGGACCCACTACAACAAGGTTGAGGCTGTTAGCCACATTCCATTGAATCTACCAATAACTGCCTATTGCAAAAAAAAAAATAGATAGGAAACAACTTTTGGGTTATCCAGACTTAGCAATGGTGGCTCATCAAAAAGATCAACAAAGTATGCCTTGGGGGCCATACGAAGTGGGGGAAGATGGCAGAATCATATATTTAAAAGATCGGGTCTTAGGGGAAACAAAGGAGGAGAGGGTAACTCTTTTTCCCTGCTTCTGATTTTCAACCCCGCCTCCACTGGTGACACCATGGCTCAATCCACAGTTTGGGTTGATGGGAGGCTTTGATTAGAAATTCATGGAGGAATGCTCAGGGTTATTAGAATCAAGACCTTCCCTACCTTTTGATTCCTTCAATAAGGCCACCCTATCCTTTTTATTCATCAACTCTTTGTCATTGATATTGATTACATATTTCTGAATAAAAATAAGACCATTCCAGGTTTCTAGTATATCTAGTTCGCTCCTTCAATCACTTATTTTGTCAGATTGGAAGGAAGATTTTGTGGGAGGATCTTAGCCATCTGCACTACCTCATTCGAGGTTTTGAAAACCCTAATTTAACTTGTTTTCTATGCCATTATTTTTTTTCACTAGATCCTAGTTAACGTATTATTACAACAACTATCTAATCATATTATTTTTATTATTATAATTAATATTGAAATTTTTTCTTCTACTTAATTAATTTTAGTATTTTCATCATCATCACCATCATCACCATTTTCATCATCATCATTGTAAATATTTTCATCGTCATCCTCATCACCATCGTTGTTGTGGTCATCATCATCATTATCATTGTTATCATCATTATCATTATCATCAGCATTATTGTTTTCATTTTCATCATCATTATCATTGTCATCATCATCATGATCATCATTACTCACCATCATTGACATGATCATCATCATCGTCATGATGATGAGGATGATGTTGATGTTGACGTAAATATTAAAAATGATTATGATGACAACAATGAAGATGATAATGATGATGATGAAAATGAGGATGAGGATGATGACAAAAATGATGATGATAGTGACCACAACCACTACAAACATAATTATCGTCTAACCAAATTCCCATTATTCCAACTAGATTCTGGGATTCCACGGATATCACATATTTGACATATGTGTACTTACAAGAGATCAAAGAACACCCTATAAATAACAAGAAGGTTGTTGTGATTGGATTTTAGTGCTTTGATTTGGTTGACAAAAGTGTTAAGATTTCTTCTTAGGCCTTAAATGGAGTTAGCAACTAAGTTTCGTGTGTCACCATTTAGGAGAAAGTCCACATTATCTTCCAGAATTTTCAAATCCTCATCCTAAACTTTAACCTTCTCCAACACCATATCATGATTACAAGTATCAATAACAATAGAGTATTTAGCAACATACATAACCTTGTTTCCTTTACTGTTCCTAAGAACCATTTTGGGGGGCTCAATCACAAGGTCTCGATACATAGAGTTCTTGGATCGATTACAAGGTTACTGAGGAGGTAATGGGGCAAGAGGGGGACTAGGATTATTAGCCATAACACCAAGAATGTATTGATGAATGGGGTATATTACCTCGTGGTGTAAATGCACAGTACTTCTATGACTTTTAACTTCTCCCACATATTTTTCAAGAGATTTTAGAATGTAGTATGGAAGACTCACTGTGGCCTCCTGCCTAAAATGATTAAGAAGCACCAAGTGATGGAGAAGGATTATGGAAAATCTACCCTCAAGAGTGATATATTGAACCATCATCCACGTGACCCCATCGAATGAATTTGGGATTGAATCACAGACTGTACCTTCCTTTTTATATTCCACAAGTTCCCCATCATCCAGAAATATTTTTTCTTCCATTTCCTCATCATATTTTTTCTGAAGATTTTTTTACCATCCATAATCAGCCCTATGATGTGAGAGATGAAATCCTCTATGATGTAAAAGATCCATCCTTGAAACTAGACGTTCCTCTCTTTCCAGTTCTCAATAAACTACAGTGAAATGTACTGATCATGTCCCCTAATTTTATGAATAAAGTCTTGGAAACCGCCAATGCTAAGGGTTTCCCAAAGCTCAACATTTTCTCTCATCTTAGGATCAAAAATTATTTCAAACTGAGAAGGAGAACCACCCATATCTAAAATTCACTACGTCCATAAAGAATGTAGCTAGCGGCAACTACTACCAGTTGCCTCAATAACATGTCTGCAACTTGGGAAAGGAGGAAGCATTCATGTTGGTTTTTTATGATAAGATTAGGAAGGTGGAACATCGTCCAATATATGGAAATATCCCCGATAAATTACCATAGCATTAATAGTAGAAGGGGGTATGTAGAAAATAGATGGGAAAACGTTTTATGCACAAACTGTTCCTTCGAGTGGAGGAAATTTTCCTAGATAGTCTATGGGATGCAAATTAATAACATGATGCATACTAGAAGAATTGTTAATACGTAATGTAGTGGTTCGATCTAGGTGGTAATATTAGAATGGGCTATGATCATTGAAAATTGTATATCCAAATCCCTCATGTAATAATTTAATGTCCGGTGAACTTTCGAAGGCAGTGCTTGTAGTATGTAAAGCCATGGCCTACCAAATAAGTAAATATATTGTACTAGGATATCAATAAAAAATAATTATGTAGAATCATTTTTGAAAAAATGGTGAATGTCAAAGTAATAGTGTGTGTGCATGGACGTGTAGAAGAATCATATGCTCAGAGAGAAATGGATGTTGATCTAATATTATCTGAGGAATGGCCAATATTCTGAGGGAATGACAAGGTACACAGATTGAGATCATATCCATTATTGACTAAATGTTTCTTAATAACCATGTTATTGATGCATATTTGTATATATAGGGGAGGATCATTTTCATAAACAGAAATATTAACAATTATGTCAGATGGAAAAGTGAGTTATTAAGAAAATGAATCTACTAATTTCTAATATACTATGTTTGGATGAGTAGTAGAAGGGGTGTGATTTTTAGCCAAAAGTGAAATGATTTTAGCTCTACACTCAGGATTGGCTAGCAAGAAATCATGAATAGAGATATCCTTGATGAGAGGATCCTAGAAAAAATAAATAAGTGATGAAATGAATAGCCAAGAGTTTTCGAATGAGACGGGTTCACAAAATGATTTAACAAATATTGAATTTGTAAAAACCTTATTTGCATAGTCACATGTGATAAATAAAACAATGAAACATATCTAACCTAAGCAATAAGCTAAGGAAATATGAAACCCTATGTACAAGAGAGAGATTAGAAGACTTATCCAATTTCAAAATTGATCCCGAAGTGTACTGGACTAGAAGAATGATGAACATAAGGTGGAAAATGTCACCGCAACACACATAAAATTATGGAATTTTTAGATTAAGTTGGACCAGGGTGACTATGTTACATCAGGGGCACCTAGGTGCTGTGGACCTCTTACAAGCACCTCAGACTATGACAATTATTGGAAATTGATTCTTCTTACGTCGCACCAATATTACTAACCTTCATTTTTTATCACCTGTATGTCATACTATGTCTACAGAAATCACTTGTAAACTACAAAATAAATGATTTCCTATAAAACCCCAAAGCACATAAAATCCTATAAATAAAAATATCCAAATGGGGAGTTGAACTAACCCCTACGGTCACCTAAAAGAGTGATCTAACACCTAAGTGTTGTACTACATCTCAGACTCCATGTAGTTCTCTGTGTGTTTGTAAAATTGTGCCCTAGGAAGCTCTTGTGCAAGATGCACTTGACAATGAGCAATAACTATATGTAGCAATGTAAGTAGCTGTGTGTATTGAAAATTAACTTCCCCTCCTATGAAGTGTATGTAGAAACATTTATTCACCTATCCCTTTAATGATGGCTAGATTTATTCTTTGATGCTTTTAGAATGCCTTTGGATGCAACCTTAGGTGATGATAGTAGATGCTTAGAGCTTAGTCCCTTGTTGTTGTCACATAGCTTTGTATTTATATGATTCCCTTGTTTGAATTTTTTAATTAACATCTAAAAGGTAAACCCATAAGAAAATAAGATTCCCAAAAGATAAAAGAGGCTGAAAGGGGCAAGTAAGATAGAAAGAGGTTAGGGACACCCAGAAGGAAGAGGGAGTCTTGGAATTGGCATCTTGGTTGGGTGTTGATGTGAAGAATCAAGAAAGATAAAGTAATGAAGATCGAACTAGAAATTAGGGTGTGTAAGACCAATGAGGAAAGTATAAAAACATAAAAGAGGCCAGAGATAGATCTTAAGTTCTAGTTTTCTTGCTTAGTAATCATATGTTTAGTAGTATGTGATTAGGACCTAGAAATGTACCCAAGTGTGTGATCTAGTGTCTATAGGCATAACCAGATGCATGGTTTTCTCTCCATTTTAACATGTCTTTGCATTTACAATTTTCCTTTTTTATGTAGTTAGAAAATTAAAATGAAGAAATATTGTAGATTTTGTATGAAAACTTGAAATATGTTATACTTCAAAAACATTGAATCCTCTATATTGCTTCACATTTAAAGGATGTTTATTGAATGGTAATCTCATTTTATTAAAATTATTGTGACAATACAAAACTTAGATGATGGCTTAGCATAATGAAAACATCCCAAACAAAAAAAAACAAGATTGAGACTTCATGACAATTACCGATTGTACTCTTACAAAATTTAATAAAACACAAATGTTCCAAGATACAAAAAATAATCCTCCAAACCCTGCAGTTGGAAATGATGCCTCAAACTTGTTAAAACAATGATGTTGGATGCCATATCGATTAGTAAATTAATTGCATATATTTGTTTTATGAATTTTCGTCAGTAGTCTAGGACCACGCTAGTCAATATTCCAGCATTGGATAGGATATGTGAGTTAATAATTCTATTTTTTTGTGGCTCACAAATTTTTAATAATGCATCAAGAAAAAAAATTCATCACTTCATGCCTATAGTATTATTGGAGGATAATCATAGTCAAACTTTTGTTTGGTTAAAATCATCTTGTAAGATTGTGTAACTCCCACTTATGCAGACACAAGACTATATAGAAAAACATAGGATAAATTATTTTTTGACTTGCTTGACACATAACACGACACAACATGTCATCACTAAGGTTACAAATAACTCTATGAACAACTTGATACAAGGATGACCACAAAGACATCACAGAAACGATCACACTCATCAAAATACCAACCCATAAATCTAGCTACAGTTCAGGACACTCCACAGAAAAATCCTTTACAGTTATGTATTCACTAAAATAGTCTTTCAAGGCCTAACTTTGTGGTCCAGATGATTCATGTTATGATTCATACAATACTTCTTATAGGGCTAGTTAAGGCTACATATTGAAATAGTAAGCTTACATTTAACAAAGTCATGAAAGAAAAGTTCTGCTAAAAAAAGAAGCAAGTATAAAACATTAATTTAATTCTTCACATGAGACAAAAAAATTTCCACCATCTAACAAGAAGGAAGTCAAATATTCCAATTATGATCAAGGTTAAGAGTATTGAGATTTAGATCATCTAATCCCGTAGATTACCTGATCGAAACCCAACACTCGGTCCATACACCACTGATAATCTTTGCGAAGCCCAAAACATACTACATACAGTCATACATGCCAAACAAAGAGGTAAAACGGATCTTTCAGTAGGGAGGTTTCATTGGCCCAAAAGCTAGGACAACCAAACGAGTTCAGGGAGGTTAAACCATCACATGATCAAAGGTGTTGAAAACAAAAGTTCCAACCCATGAACTAACTTATCTCATTGAAAAGAGACTCCACAATGTAATGCTAAGAGAAGAAGGATAGCTGATAGAAGCCAAGATGGGCATTACTCAACAACGAGACTACTTGATAAAAAAAAGTATGGGGTCATGAAGGGCCTCCCATTTTCAAGTCCACCCAAGATGAGGTTACCATTTAAACCTCCTTCCGGGTATCATAGCATAAGGGTATTTGTAACCCCCAAAGAGACAATCCATAGTTACAGTCTAAACAAGAAGTGTACCACCTCTTCCTTTCGAGATCATTAAAAAGTAATACAAGTTAACATAAACAAAGAAATTCTTCAAGGGCATTAAGAGATTCCTATTTCAATAATGACTACAATCATCCAATCACATTACAAATTCTAAAACCAATAGCGAGGTTTGGCCATAGACTTAAGACCATTAACAATACATTCACTAACGGTCCCCAACAACAAACCCAATTCCACCATGAATGAAAGATAACTACACTCATCTAAATATAGCATAATACGTAAAAAAATAATCCAAGTGCAAAACCTAAATCCGAAAGATTTAATATTCAACTTAATGGTCTCACAAGCATAAAATGGAACATTACTTTCTAGCCCTTTTGAGTTGTTCGAAAACACCCAAGCATGTTTGACGAGCTCATGGCTCCACATAAAACAATCAAAAAGGGACAAACACTCATGCATACCAAAGGTAGGTTGCACCTTTGAATTTCGATAAAGCTCAACCAGGCTTATATTTATTCCATTTTGCAAACCCAATAGAAGCAAGAGAAAACCTAAGTACCCGGTCGGTCCAGCCATGGTTCCCAAAGAGAAAAAGGACATCACATTTAAGATAGGAACATAGAAAAGTCTCAAAATGAAAATTTTATTGATCAAGGATGCCACATTAATCATATAGGTTACATGATGTAAATTTTAATGTACCCATAGCGAGATCAAAGATTCGACGATAAAGTACTTATGTCCCCAATCCCTATACTCCACGTTTACAGTGTAAAACTAGTGGCCAGAAAATAGCAAGTCACCACAGAGGTGAATCTAACAAGGAGTAAGTAGTAACACCCTAATAGGGTCTACAAAACCTTTGTTTAAAACAAAAAGAAACACACCTTCAAAAAAAATGTGAAGGAAAGGCACAGGCCAACAAAGCACAAAACTTCAGGCGTCATTTACAGAGGATAAAGTTATCTCCAAGAAGGATAAAATACAAAGTTATTTATTGATGAAACTAGATTCATTCGAAATTTTATTTCCATGCATGAATAAACTAATAATTAACTATCTCCAACAAAAATCCAAAAGGGCTATTAATTTCCATTATATTCCTGGCTCCTTGAATCCAATATTTGTCAGTATTTAGAACAACTATGTCATAATTCCATCAAAAGCCCATTACCAGTCTGTCCTAAGGGCTAGTGAGTCCAAAGAAAACCTAGCCTTGAAACATTTCTCCCATCCATCTAAATATAACAGAGTAAATATAACAACAATTTTCTCCTTTGCAAGCCACTCATAAAGAAACAACGATTCAGGGAAAGGAACATGGGGACAACCAGGCACCCAAGGAAGTTGAAATTGAACCATAGTATCCCATTTCAAGATGTCATTTCAGGTAGGAGAACAATTTTTTCATGAAATTGAAAAAGGATAGCAATATACTTCAAGTGTTAGACTTAACATTCCTAGAAAGTCATCTTGTCCCCAAGTCACACCCCATGTTGGAGCCATGAGTTTACTAAGACAAGCAACCTTTCCCTTTTTCTCCATTTTCAGAACACATTGTCCTCCTTCTTGCTTTCTTGAGTCATTATCGACACCTCTGTATGTGGATCTTGTAATGTCTTGTACGTTTAACCTATTAACGGAGGATTTTGTTGTCGCATTGTTAAGATTGATCGTTGGTCTTTATTAATGTAAATAGTAATCATATATATATAATATAATATAATGATAATAATGATATTTTTATTTTAAATTTTTCTCGGCCTTTATTTATAGTATTATTATTTTACCTTATTGTCGAGTATTATCGATATTTTATATTATTTGTCTCTATAGTATTTCTTCTGGTTGTTTCGCTCTGATCGTCTCTTAGACTGAACCTCGTTCCGCGCTACAGAAGGGGTTACCTGTCTTGGTGCCATGGTCATTCTTTGTTCTATTTTCATCCTCGAATGTTACTCTTTAGTTCTCCCCTCAGTCATTGTAGCCTGCGATCGTGTTGTTTGTTTCTATTTTGGTATATGGGTGTGCATTGTGGAAGCTTATTATAGGCATGTTGCGCCTAAACTCTAAAATTTTCTTCTACCATTTCTATAATTCCATGAAATGTATGTTCTCTTCCTGAATGGTGTCATGGAGTGGTTTGGTTTGTGGTTAGCTATTTTTTTCTTTTAGGAGAATTTGAAAGGAAACATTTCTGGTTGTCTCTGGCTGAAAATCTTGAAGTTTTCGTGAAGGAAGTAAAAAGGGAAAAGTCATTGAGATCTCCTTATCAAGCATCGTTTACTTTTCCTTTATTCTAGTTATTACATTTCAAAGTATATGGGTATTTTCTAGATGAAATTATTTGGTTCTATCGTACATCTACTAGGGTTTAGTTTGTTAATGAAATTTTGGGATAGAATTGCATTCGGTTAGGTATAAAAGAAAAAAAACATGTTATGGTGGAACTAGCTATGTGGGTATTAATTCTTCCTGAAATGATCCGTTCTTGTGGGGTATGATTGAATACTAGGCGCTAATTTTTAGAACTTGTTGGGATGAGATTTTATGTGAGTCACTTGTTTGAAATTATGACCTCTCACTCTGCTAATCATGGAAGGAGATTACCATTTGTGGATGAAAGGTGGGTTTTACTGGAACACCGTTCATCTTTGGGTATTTTTTCTTTGAGTAAATCCTTTGAGGGGATGATCACTTTTGGTTAGATTTATTTGTATGAATTAAAGATTTCTGAGTCTTATTGGTAATCTGTGGCAAATAAATAAATAAATCCTTTGAAATTGACTATGTTGGTTTGAATCTTGCATGAAATAATCTATATTTTTTCTGGGATTTTAGGTAAATGACGAATTTGGGGATCTGGTGTCAAATTTGGTGCTTTCTCATTAGGGAATTCTTTGTGACTTTAGTTGCTAAATAATTTTTCCCTCTGCTATAAGCTGCAATATTTGAGTTGCCAATAGTGGATGAAGGAGTGTTTGAATCGAACCCTTCTCAACTTTACTTATAGGAACGAGGTGCCTAAGAGTAATATTGTATGGCATTAAGTATTGGATGTTAAATTATACTTGGATTACCCTTTTTAATTTGGAACCCTATGATTCAACCGTCCTTCCCTTGAGAAGACTAGTACAACTGATACAGAGCGTTTTATTCGTTGTTTTTCTATTAGAGGATTGAGACTTGTTTTTATTTAAAGAGGTATTAACGATCTCCTTTTTCGAACTCAATCTGAATTGAGTGTCCTAAATATGTCGTTTTCATAAGTAAAATCTTTATCAAAATTTTTTGGAACATGAGGAGGAAAAATTAGTCTTATTGATGAAGCTATATAAATATGTTTACCCTTAAGTATTATTCTAACAGAACTTGAATTCTATCTATTTGCATGGATGTGTTATACCTATCCGATGTTGTGTGATTAATTTACACGCATGCGTACACACACATATAAAGAGGAAAAGTGGAAAATAAATACGTTTTTGTTAAAAGGGGGTTTTGTAGGCCTCTGGTCATTCAATGACAAGCTAAACTAACACAATCACGAAAAGTAGCTCTAGGCAAGTGACTTCCATTTGAACCCTATTCGGTAGATCCTAGTTCCGTCAACTTCTTGGGAATATATGTAGATAGGATAAGAGAGGAAACTTTACTATTGGTGAGTTTGAGTTCGAAAAAATAGTTTCTTGAACCTAGTTCTTAGGCCATTTAGGCCAAATATTATACCTTCCTTTAACATGTTACAATATTAGGAAACTATCGCTTAACCTTCTCCTAACCAAATAAATATTGGAAAGTCTAATAACACTATTACATGACGCTATCAAACTCATTTATGTTATTTTTTGTAAAAATAGCTTCTGGGTAATATGGTGTTTATCTCGTTTCCATTTTTCTCTCTCTACTTTGATAATGAAAACAAACTACTTATGTGATTTTTACTCTCTTCTATTTCATACAATTTTTTGAATTTATTTGTAAATGGAATATCATATATATTTGAAAATTATTAGTTGTGGGGGAAACCATGCCAATGTCCTTTTTGTTGACCATGTTTACACTAGATTGATTGGTTGTAGGTAGTGGAAGGAGTAAAATGGATGTTGGAAATAACAATTTAATGTTTATTACTTAAAATGTGTAATAAATATGGAATTATAATATTCTTCAAATTCAACAATATTACTTGTTTTATTATTAAAGAAATAAGAGCTCCTTTAATTGAGTACATGTGTTAAATAAAGTATTGGTGAAATGTTACTTTTAACCTTACAATTCAAAAATATTACAGAATCGTGTATTTAGATTTCTTAGATATGGTAAATATGATTTGGTTTTTAGGGGATCAAAAAACACATTATACAAGGGGAGGAAGGATATAGCAAGGAAGCACAAAATAAGAGGCTTCTACTAGTGACAGAAACCCAAGAAAAAACCAAAAGAAAAGGTCATCAACGGAAACCCAAGAAAAATAAAGCACTAACAATCATGGCTAAACCCAAGAACGACAACAAAGAACATTAAGAACCAAGATGACTTCAGAGAAAATGTTCTAATAATTCAACATTAGACTTATTCGTAAGGACCTTATTCCACCCTTCCCTAATGGATGAATCCAAACCAATATCCATGAAAAGAATTCCATCATTCTGCAATGGCACAAGGGTGGAAACCTCCCAACAACCACTGTCCAAACTTCCATCAACATAGATGTACACAATTAACTCATCCACATTAGAATTTGTTTCAAATTTTCTCATATTTCAGATGTTCCTCAAGCTTTCAATGCTCCCCAACCTATTACCTGACACAACCCCACTATCATTAAATGCATTTTTTGAATTTGAAATTTTTGGCCGTTCCACTCTGCCACCATGGCATGATACACTATCCATGTAAGTAGCTAGGTCATCCATCTTCCCCTCCTCCATGTTAGCCCCCACCTTATGTGGATCAAACATAGTGAAGGACGAGGACTGTGAAACAATCTGCGAGCAAGCCACCACTTCGTCATTGTCATTCTCTTCTATCTCATCCTCATTCTTGTCATCTTTAGGTTTCTCGTTGTTTTCATGTATATTGGAGATAACCACATAGTGCTCTAGTCTAGATAGAAAAACATGATTACCACCATACCTTGGAGGTGCCTTCACATCACGCATCCCCCTAACTAGCTCTAAATATTCTAGCTAATCATTAAGTCACTCAAATGCATAGGGAAAACCATTAAAGCTACAGGACATTATCGTATACCCTGTACATATACAATTCTCATAGATGGCCCAGGATGGATATTTAATGATTTCTTGCTTTAATTTATATTTTTAAGTGTTTAGAAAGATTCTGCAAGGCAACTAAGCACTAATAGGGACATTGATGCACAACCTAGCAAACACCACGCGTGAGCGAGCCTTCGTCATTGCATCCATAATGATGAACACCCACATATACCTGGTAATGTCGAGGAATACTTCCAGGTCTCATAACTTGAAAGGTAACCCAAGAAAGTGAATCCACATAGGAAGAAAATGGAAATAATTTGATTTCATCCTAGGACGCCACTTACAAATGCTGAGAGCTACTTGAGTGAAAAACTGTGGCCACTTTATAATTATCTTTTGTAAATTTTCCTCCCTTTGGAAGGAATGGAGGAATTTTTTCACTCCCAAGGCTCAAACTTCCATCCTACAGGACCATTTCCATTTGGACCAGTCTCGAACAAGGTTGATATTCGGTATTTGGCCTCCAAATCTTCACACTGCTGCACTCTTAAAACTACTCCTTGCTCTGTTCACCAGGTCCTCAGGAATAGCGAGTTGTGGATCACACCCCACCCAAGAAGGAAAAATCTTCAACAGTTACCTAGCGTGCCCAAGTAACAAACATGAGGCACAAGATTTCACCATAGCTTCAGGAGTCACGATTAGTGAGAGACGTGCAAAAACAACCATGATTTCTTCTAAGACACATAGTGAAAGTGAAAAATATTTAATAAAACTTTAAAACAAATTTCCTACAATCCTACAATTTGATTATGTATGAGGCATTGGAAAAATATTATTACCAAAGTGTAAATCGGGTATTTAGTTAACAATGGTGACTAATAATAATTAATTACATTGTTATGGTAGTGAGGTACAACTTTATAAGTATTTATGTGCTAAGCATGTAAATAAAAATGTTGGACATTGATAGTATGAATTGTGACAGTTCCTTGAAACCTTTTTGCACCTGTTTTCAACCTTCAATAAGAAATTATGTGCTCCCAACATAACGTATTTAGTGAAATTATCTTCTTGCACAACATTTTAATAGTAATTGGTAGATGGGAAGGCTAATAATTAATTGATATATGTTGCAATGGACATGCAATATGTAGTTTTCATAGTTTTCGTATAATGCACTCAAATCATATTTCCTTGATAAAATAGCAATGGTCAACCCTTCCTCTTCCAAAGGTAAAATATGTATCCTCTAGGTTATATGGACAACTAGGTTATACTCGAGATGAAAATTTTCCATTAGAAAAGTGTTTATTCCATTTAAGGGTCCTATAAATCCATTTGAATTGTAAGTGTGCATGGTTATCTTAATTTCCACGTTAAATTTTTATTCCTTATCCACCGTAGTCATGAGAAAATCTTAACCTTCATGAAATAAACCATTTTCAACTGTTCATAAAGTTAGTGGCGAGTTATGGTGTTGTGAGAAAAAAGTGAATATTTGTATAAAATTCACTAGAAGAAACAATGGGTGGAGAGTTCATCCTAAGGGCCTTTCATCTCTTCGCATAATTAATTTAGGAAAGACTTTATGTGTGTAGCATTCATGAGGTCATAATACCATTTATGCCCTAGTCCTTACCCATGGAGGATCATGTTCATTTTGAATCAAGATGCATTAGTATCAAGACCTCTGATAAGAATTTAGTGGATGAAACCTTGATGTATATTTACTACAACTTGGAATGGTGCCCTAGTGAAACCTTATATTTATATATGTGGATTTGATTCTCTCTTATTATATTTCTTATAATACTTGGGGGGTAAAATATTAATGAAACAAACTTCTTATGTTGGACTATGCCCTTTGGAGCTCTTATAGCACTAAACATGAAACTAAAGCCATATCACTTTTCCTTTTTTCTTTTAAAAAATTTTAATAGGTGACATAAGTACACAATATAAAGGTAGAAAGAATATAAGTTAAGGATATGAACCTTGAAAATGTATGTCTTATTAGAACATAAGAACCCTTAATGTTGAGATTTTATTTATTACAGTAATAATTTTGTGATTGGGATGGTGATCGAGGGAGCACGGGTACGGATTTTGCATCGTGGGACAAAGTAGTGGAAATAGCTAAGAATCTCATCCATAACCGTAGCTCAGGCATAGAGGCGATGAAGAGAACTGAGGTATAACTTCTTGGATTGTGGGGAGGCACACACGTCACCAAGAAGGATGCAAAATGTATCAGAAATTTCCATAGCCTAAGTAAGAAAGATCTGTCAACTTTTATGGAGGATCTAAAAATTAGAGCAGTAGTGGATCCTCTAAGCCATCTTCTCCCCCAACTGTTGAATCTTATAAATTCCCCTCTACCTCAAATGGAAGTTCGAGCAAGTGTATTCCAAGGGGTGGTGGAGATAGGTATCTTAATCAAGGTCCCAGCTTGTTGGGAAGTGGTGGGTCTGCCCTAAACTTCACTTCTTTCAAGGTCGTCGTCCATAATTTAATCTCTAACTGGAATGACTCCCATGCATATATTATCGACCTAGTGGAGGAGATTATGATGTTTACCTTGAATAATCCTAAGGTATATGGCCATATGAAATTCCTGTGTGATGCCCTGTTTGGTGTCAACTCTCATTGTCTGGTTCTTTTGCATGTTACTAAGTGTCAAATGTTTATTTTTTTAGTTCCCGTTTGATTGGTATGTAATTGCGATCCTTATTGCAAAGTGATTTTGAGTCCCTTCTTTCTTTCCTACCTCTCGGTGCCGTCATGTGCTTACTCATTGTCAAGGGTTCCCCGTAGTGTTGATTTTTGACATCCTCTCTTTTGGCATATCGAAATCTCGATTAAGTAGTTTTTGTGTTGACGTTATTGCTTTAATTTCTAAAGGATTTTAAAAACCAAAAACTTTTTCTAAGGTATTTAGGCATACTTTATTTAAAGGACCTAATATTATTTTTTAAGCTAATTTTATATATTCCTTGGATGACCAAGCTCCACGCATGTCTTGGTTTTTTATGGATATTAAATGTAAAATATATGCATTCACCCATCTACATGCCATCCTTTATGGCCATTTATGTGACCTTCCTGGCGTGAGGGAGAAGCTTGTTCTTTGGTTTGTTTTTTTATTCTTGTGGAAAATGGTTAGTGGTTGGGCGCCTCAACCAATTAATATTCCTTTTTGGATGCACATGTTTTGTCTTACCAACTTGAAACTCCTTGTTTATTTTATTTAATTCCTTCTCTGACACCTTGATTATTGATTTTCTCACACAAATGTTGTGTGGCCGCTTCTCCTATAATAATTGTTTTCTTGAATTGAATCTACCTGGATTTTCATTATTATCCTGTAATTGTGGAAATCCCATGAGACCACATCTCTTTAAGGAATTTTGTCAAGAAGTTTACATGCCTTGTGTATACTTCCACATTTTGAATACACGACTTCTGAGGCATGTGCGACTACATTTGACAAAGATCTGATTCCATTGTGCTTCGATGGATGTCCATGTCCCAATCTAACGTCCCATTTTGACGCAAGATGGCAGGATGTTGGAAAGGTTTTGGAGTATGGATTTTGTCTTGTTAATTGTGTTTTGTGTATATACTACAATTATATTAGTCTTTGAGACCAGAGTTCCTTCTAGAAATGCAACTCACAAATTGTTTTTGGAGTTCCTGTCGTGGCCGTGTATCTCTTCCTATGCCAGGAGTGAGTGTAGTTTTATTTCCCAACATACTTGTTGTAATTCATGCTAAAAACAACCACTCAAGACCAAAGAACAACCTAGGTTTAGTTAGAAAATTATGGAATAAAATTTTCTTTTTTGTTTAAAAGTGTCTGCTACCAGGTTATAAAACAAAAATTGCCACAAGAAAGGTTTAGAGGCCAAATAAATAAATAAATATTAGCTCATATTTTTTCCATTAAAACAAATATTAAATCTATATGGTCAAAACTTAGGGTTAGAATGATCATTAAGATTAAGTGGGCAATTTCTAGCTCTCCCACCCTCTTACAGACTTAAGATATTTAACCTGATTTTTCTCAAAATTAGCAAACTTGAAACCTCTTGAAAACATTCCCATTAGATAGGAAATTTTCTCACCTTTCCAATGATATAATGAAGTCATCCTAGCTCCCTGTAATTCTCAAGTTATGGCCCGGTGGGCCTTGGGAGGAAAATTTTCCCAAGGGCAGGCCTACGGGCTCAAGGGAAAAAAATTTCCCAAGCGGGCCTGTGGGCCTGGGGAAGCCTTTAGAACTTTTCACCCTTTGGGAAAAAAGTAAATTTCACACCCGCACCTCCGCTGACGCCCAAGGATGCCACGTGGCAGCTCCTTATTGGCTGCGGGTCAATGGCTGGCGGGGGGACATTTTTCCCAAAGGAGTGCAGTCGGATCGGCGGAACTAGGGGAGAAAATTTTCCCCAAGGGCAGGTCTGCGGGCCGCGGGGAGAAGTTTTGGAAATTTTCCCACTTGGGGCGAAAATCCACCCTTGCACCTACGTGCTCACAAGTGCACAAGGGACATGTGGCACCTCCTAAGCCAACGCGGAGTAAGCGGGGTGGCGGGGGTAAAAGAATTTTATCACCAGAAGGACGAAAAGGGTAAAATTCATGCGCGGCTCCGCCGACGCGAGAAGATGACACATGTCAGCCAACCATTGGCTGCGGGTTAGCAGGCTGGTGGGGATATGTTGGAAAGTTTTCCCAAATTTTTTCTTAAGCGTTAAGGCTTAAAAAGATCCACCCCTCTGCCGAAACCTCGTGAAGCCACGTGGCAGCACCTAATTGGCTACGGGCCAGCGGGGCTGCAGAGGAAACTTGCAAATTTTTTCAAATTTAATTTTGAAGGAAATTAAGGTTAAAAATTGATCTGAGCCTATGTTGATGCCTAACAAAGCCACGTGTCGATCAATGATTGGATGCAGGATGACGGGGCCATAGAGGAAAAATTGCCGAATTAACTTTTGGACTTAGGTAAGAAAATTTTCCGATGGCGAAGTGTTCAGGCCAGCGGAGTGGCCGGAGAATTATTTTTTTTGTGTTTCTTTTCCTAAAGGACAAAAGAAACATTCAGGCCCCGTGGGTCCGCTTGCGAATTTTTTTTTTTCAATTTTGACAGTTAGTTAATTTTTGAGCCCGAAATGAAGTAAAAACTTCACAGTGTCATAACTTTGGAACTCAGTTTTTGGCAAACGAGGACTTTCTGGAAAGATCTCAATGTCCTCTTTGTATATAAATCTTAATAATTTTATTTGGATAAATTTTTAATGGTAAATTTTAAGAAAACGTCTTTGTGTCACTTAGAAAGTGAACTGACATTTTTAACTTATCGATTCTGTTCAAATTTACCATTAATTATTTCTCAACATGCCAAAAAGGCATGGAGGATTTCACTTGGAATATTTTAGGATAGATTGCAAGATTAAATTTTCTTGATTGATTTGCATTCGAAAATTTACCAATGTTTACATAGCAGAAAACCTGCAATTTCATCTTTACTGGTTTTGAAAGGTTCTTTAAAAGAATCTCTTCAATGTTTTATTTTATTTTGGGGATCATTCTAATCTCATTAAGTCCAATTAAATATTTCATTCATCTCTTATAAGTTTGCAGGGTTGTTTTGGACATTTGAAAAAAAAAAAATTGTAAAGTATATAGTGAAGTAGAAATGAGGTTTCTACACTTCAAGAGTAGAGATTAAACTATCTCTTTTGTCATGCGATAAAAACATTGAATTTATTCCAAGATAGTTTTAAATATTTTTCTTTCCTTCAATCAAATGATAGAGACAAGAATGCAAAAAAAAATTAAACATTTCAAATGAGACAGAGCAGTGCAATATTTCTTCATACCTACTTCCTTCACTTTTACAACAAAGACTTCCTACTATATATCAAACACATATTTCCAATGGAAATCATATCATATGAACAAGGAAAAACACTTCTATTAATTCAAATGAATCTCTTACGACTTCTTTCTCATTTATTTTCGAAATACAAAATACCAAATGCATATCTTTCTTTTATGTTCACAGAACGGAATACTAGATATATTCTTCCATAATCAATTACAACTTTCATAGCTAAAATAGAGTAGTTTTTCCAACACAATAATATACAAGATCATCCACTTCAAGTGGGAAAGGTTACAAAATAAGTTTCACAAGGGACTTTCAGAAATCTGTCTTCCTCCTCAATTTCAATGTACAGAATATAATTTCTTCCACATTTATTCAAAACCAAAAAATAGAGTAAATCTATTTCATAATTAAAATTGACAAATTTCATAGCCAATACTAAACATATTTCCATCACTAATAATGTACAAGGTTATCCACTTCAAGTGGGAAAGGGTTACAATAAGAATAATCTCAACAAATACTGTCAAACTTGTCTTTTTCCATTCCATTTCAAAAGACAGAATACAAATCTTCTTTTCCTTTCGTAGAATAACATTACAGGGTATGTCCTTTAACATTCAAATAGAATTTTATTTCCAAAACAGAATACTATCCAATACCAATAATATTACAAGTCATCCACTTGAAGTGGGAAAAAGGGTTTATAAAAATAAGTTTCACAAAGGATAGCCAAACTATGTCTTCTTTCACAACTCCAAAACAGCAGTATGAATTTCCATCATTCTCCAATTTGATCACAATAGAACAGGGGGAAAGGCAACTCTCTCTACCCAACCAAGACATCCAATGACAAGGAGAAGCCATCCATCTTCATTCACCCCCGAGCCCCAACCATATTGCAACTAGAAATATTTTTTTTTCAACACATGGCAACAACAGGCTTCCACAACACAAGATAGATTTCTTATTCAAAATACAGTCCAAAAAAAATGTAGTTTACAACCACATTAAAACATAACAAACAAAAATCAGGCTTCACCATGCAAGCAAAAGGAGCAAGAAACTATTGGGGATATTGCTTATGCCTCCCAAAGGGGAAATGGGTATCACCACCTAAGAACAAACCACCAATATATATATATATATATATATATATATATATATATATATATCATTTCAAATCCCTGACATGCCCTTATGCCTCCCCCAAGTACCCCTTATTCCTCACATTTCCTTATGCCTCCCGAACCTCTTATGACACCCCATAACGAATAAAGAAATGCAAGCTATTTATTTTTAAGGTGGAACCCAAGTCCCAACTCCCTCCACACTTATACCTCCCCAAAATACTTATGCCTCCCACAGAAATACCCCATAGTCTTCTCCTACACCATCCCTAGGCCATCTACCCAAACAACCCACACACATGCCAAAACATTCACAACAATAACATTTACACAAATAAAAGAAAATCATTTCAAGAGCCAAGCTCTTACCTCTCCATAATGGATTTTGTTCCAAGTTCCAAACAGAAAGCTTTCTAATGCAAAACAACCCAAGATCAACGAAACATAGACCTATAAAAAGTCTGCAAACTTTCTCCAAAAACAAGAGCTCAAAACAGCAAAAGAATTTACCCCAAAAGAAGTATGCAAAAGTGAAGCAACCAAAAGAGTGTAACCCCAAAAAAATAAAATGAGTTCAAATATATATAAGGGGGAAGAGAGGAGGATGAGGTGGATCTATGTAGGATGCCACATCACACATCCTCAACTCCAACTCACAAGTCAACTTCAATCTCCAAGACACAATAAATAAGTAGGTGAATAATATGACAGTTTTACTTACACACTCAAATCAAGCCCATACCCCAAAGGAATGAAATTAATTTCAAGCAAGAAGTGCAATTAAAAAATTCAGTTTGACTAACAAAAATGCATAATGAAATTCTAAATTCAACTCTCCAACTATAGGTGTGGTTGGTAAACAAATTTAAGAGGTATGGGACAAGTTTAACTTTTCCCACAAGCCTCCAAAATCAGCCTCCAAAGAAAAATTCGAATTTCTAAGAAAGATGGAGTGCTTCTTACTCCAAAATCAACTTACATACCCCTTACACATTACTTACACATTTCTTACAACACTTTAATTGAAGGCCAACAACTCTATTAATTACTTTCTTATGACATATTTTAATTAATTAATTTAACAATAAGATTACTCACAATATTACACACCATATAATAAATAATGAAATGGGTCAAAGCACCACAAAATAAACACATGCAAACATTAACAAAGGGACCAAATAAAAGAAATACATACAACCCCTTGGTCACATTTAAAGGTGACCGCCCCATGGGAATCCCTAGCACAAACAAACACACACAAACAATACAGTTGCCATGGTGACCTTGTTGAATTCATCTAGAATTCCAAAGTGGTTGGTCTCCAATCCCCCGATGTTTGTTGTGATCTTTTAAACCTGCAAAATACAATTACCTCCTTCGGCCTCGTGGCCATATTAGAACATCGAAATGAATATAAATATAATTTCAAAATCATCGACATATATGTGAATCAGAAAAAACATCAAGACAATCAGCAGTATCACTTACAATTTCATCCACAACTATATCATCACCAATTTTAATTCAATTCTCATTTTCTAGGTCTACTCAAAATATCCAAATATCACAAGTCCGAACAACAACTATAATGTAACCATGTCAAACAATATATCTACATCAATATCTAGAATGTCTCTAATAATCATCATGCACCATATATGAATCAAAGTCCATAATAAACCATGATCTAACATCATACTAAATTAAACTATAACAATGTCCATAATATAGTTAGCAATATCAGGATCAATATCACAAGGTGTTGAAGGAAAGCGGGCACTACACTTGTGGACAGAGAAATTCGACCTAAAGTTTGTTGTTGCAGGTATGTGAGGTGTTTATGTGTCTTGGAGAAGCTAGAAATCAGGAAAGATAAACTTATCAATTTCAATAATTGTTAAGTTTTAATAATATTCTAAAATGGAACATTCTCCTTCCATAAATTAGCGTCTCTGGTGATTTTTGTGGGTTTTTCTTTTGTCTTGGATGGCCAATTAGCTACCTCATGATTTGTCTCTGGTTTTGGTCTTATAGGTCATTGTGAATACTTCCATTTTGGAAAATATTCCTTCTAAGAATTTTTTTCCTTAAAAATCTGTGATGGGTTTAGACACCGCGTTGTATATTATTTCCTTTTCCCTCGAAAATTATCATATGACCACGCTTATACTTTTTTGGGGGGTTGGTTTATGTTTTGGATTGATAAAATCCATCACATAATGTACTCATGCCAAATTTATTGGTTTACCATTGAATGGAATGCTTCTATTTTGGTTTAATGCCTTAGGCTTGCAACAAAGGTTAAATACTTAGCTAAAATTATTATACTTTAAATAGATAAAAAATATATGCAATTATGTTGTTGGCTTTCATATCTGGACAGAGGTCTCCTTGATGGAGTATAGCTGGGAATTTGTTTTTACAAAATTTTTGGCTTTTATTAAACTTACAGGCAAACCCCATTGATAACCTTTTTCTCCCTGTGAAAGAAGAGTTGTAGGATTGAAGTGATTAATGCTTGGGCTAAGCCGAGTTGGAGTTTTGGTATAAATGTTTTTTAATGTTTAAATTCGAGTGTAATGTATTCAGATATTGACTTGCTTAAAATTTGTGATGATCATCATAATTTTTCCAAGACATTTAAGGCCTTCCTTATGAGGTACCTTGACCATCCTTATAAAGCTTGAACCATAACTAGTTTTGGATCACCAAAATTTAAAGATACATTTGTGCTTTTCTAGTGCCTAGTTACTACTAGCCTTTTTGTGGCATATACTATTATCTATCTCGCTGATTTATTTTTTTTAAATGTTAATGTTGTTATCGAAAAATTTTCGAATTCTAAATATATATAAATACCTTGATGGTTGTTTATGGAATTCGTTATGATAGTTAATGACTTTTGGAGTATTTAAATATGTATCGATATTTGTTGATTTATGATGGAATTTTTTTATTAAGATAACATTTGTCAATATACGTAAATGCACATGTAAGAGAGGTTTTGATTACGGTAATGAGGGTTACTTTAAAATATATTGTGTTGAGAAGGTGATAACTCCATTTATTTAAACCGAAACTATAGACTTATTAAGGAGGGTTGTAAATCCATAGTGCTATAAAACTTGGATGGATGTTTAGAATGTTACATGAATAATGGAACTCTCTTTTACATTCGTTTGTTGTTACTAACCTATAAGGTCATTGGCCTCTTCTAGAATGATTTTGGAATCTATTGGAGTCAATGACCGAAACTAGTATATAGTTGCCTTCTCTTTGATAATAATTTAGATTGGTGGTCATGTATTATATTTCAATCATATAATCTATATGATTACATGATTGAAATTTTAATAAGTTTGACTCTTCGTGATTAACTTTTAAAACCATGGTTCCTCGTGGATTGTCTGTTCAACATTTGTCATTATAGAAATCTAGTATCGTAGCCAGTGCTTTTGGCATCGCTTTGATAATTTTTAGATTTTTAGTTGTGTATTAGACTTAAATCATATAATTTATAGGATTACATGATTGAAATTACAATACTCTCATCACTTTTTTCTAACTCATAAGGCTATGTTGCTACTTGGTTGGGAGTAAAACTTTTGTTGCTTTCGAGACATTGTTGTTATCGACAGCTTATGAATTCCTACTTAGACAATATGGTGATTATTTTATTTTTGTTCTTAAAAGTTAAGTAAGTGGATTTCAATCATATAATCTACATGATTACATGATTGAAATACCCTTATACTCGATATGTTATTTATAATTCTTAAACTCTATGGACCTTTTTAATCGGTTGTTACACTTTTGTTGAATAGAGAAATTATTCTTAATTGAAATATATGGCTTCTTTCTTAGTAGCATGGTAGAAACTTTATTTTTTTTGTCTTAAGAAGTAGAGTGGATAGAGCCTCATTTCCTTTTCTGGAAATAGAGGTTTTCCTCTCACGATATTGTTGGATAGTAGCATATTTTTGCTATGTGTAGTCTTATCTTGCTCAGTTCTTGCGAACTGACTTAGGTTAATAAATGTGCAGATGGCTTTTGCAGGTAGAAAAAGGGAAGATTTGTAGAATTTTCTTTGGTTTTTTTTATGAATTATTTTTTAATAAAGCTTAATGTTTTGTAGATCTTCGGATGATGCTTGTAGAGATGTTTGAAAGGAATCTTACCTTGGGTTTCCTGTAATTGTGAAGTAAGGTTGTCTTAACCAATTGTAACAAAAGTTGTAAATTCTTCTATGAAGAATATAATTCGATCATCATATTGTTACGATTATTTTTTTATGACATTATATAAATCTTGAAAATAGTGTAGCATTCTATGACCAAGTTTGATCTCATTTTGTTCTAGCCTAAGTGCTTTCGATTCAGTTATCACCGTTGTTCGGTGCATCGTATTGGATAAAAAATGTTGTAACCTTGTTAAGTGTTTTTTAATAAAGGAAATGGTGAATTTTTTCGAGTCATATCCTTGATTATTTAACCCCCATTCTCGGTTACGACATTAATGCAATTTTAGGCGTAGTAACATGTTAGGGTAATTCTTATAAAAGTTATACAAAAGGAATATAATGTTGAAATGCTAGAGGGAGTCAAAAATCTTAAAGTGAAAGGTAAGAAAGCTCTTACTTGTGTAAAAAGAAAGAAAAATAATTTATTCATGCTACTCTAAGCTATAATAATAAACCTATTTCCTTGTCGTGGGGTGTAAAATATAATTTAAGATTTAATCAATGTTTGACTTTTGATAAATGGCAAGGCCGTAGTAAGTAAGAGTGATTGAATAATAAATCATTAAATCTATCTCAATTGTTTGAAACATTTCATGCATTATTTTATCGAACTTAATCAAGAGGAACCTAATCAAGATTTTACCCAATCCAAAAAAATTCTTAAGCCTCAATAAATGACTAGCTAATATCTTTTCAGATCCTAAATATGAAATTAATTGACCTTCTTATCCTAACATTTGCCAAGGTACAATGCAATCTTCTCTTAAGCATGATCACTTGTTGACCCTTGCACAAGGAGGTTTTTAGTTCCAAAACTTAATGGCACTCCACTCCAATTGGATCTTACGCTCGTCTGCTTGTGCAATGGAGGTCTGAATCGAGTTTCTGTAGCATGATTTTGGATGATAGCCTTGTGGAATTGTATGCATCCATGTTTTTAATAAACACATTTAAACAAGTAATTGACATTTTAGAGATGATCCTAAGCTACTTACTCAATAGTATAAAAGGAATAAATTTATCTTTGTAAGAAGAATTGTATGAATCATAACATAAATCTTCTAGAACATAAGTTAAGAATTAAAAGACATTTTAGTAAATAAAAAATGTTTAAAATACTTTCTCTGTGGGATTCCATAACCGTAACTGTGTTATGTGGTTGGACTAGTATGTGACATCTTGTCGAAATGGTAAGTGAACAATCTTGGGATGGGTTTCGTAGGTTTCCTTGTACCTAGGTTATAAATGTTGTGTCAAACCTATCGAGAGTTGGTTATAGCCCATTATGATCACTTTTGGTGTCGTATAAACTTCAAGCAAGTCAAAAAAAAAAAATATTCATTAATTTTTGTGTTGTTTTGGTGTGTTTGTGTTTCTTAACTGGGTGTTGCACCCTATCTCAGCTACCTATTATCAGGATATTTAACGGGATGTGGTCGAAAGCTTATGTGCATGAAGAATGGATCTTTGAAAACTTCGCTGATAAATGTGAGATATCCTTCTTCTCCAAGGTATTCTTTTTTGTTTAGTTTTTAAAATGAGGAGGACTATCACAACTATCAATTGGATGGTCCGTGGTTTTGGGGAAACGCCAGACTGTTCCTCACTTCCTGGTTCCCCGAATTCAATTTGAATACCCTCTCAGTGACTAAAATTCTAGTGTGGGTTTGGCTCCTAAATCTTCCGTTACACCTTTGGCATTCTCTCAAAGACATTGGCCACACTCTCAGGATATTTCTAAAAGCCAATAATTCCAGAGCTACAAATGGCATTTAAAATTTCACAAAGATATGCATTGAAATTGATCATAGCAAGGGTCTTTGGGAAAAGATCATCCTAAAAGAGGGGAATATGTAGCATGTGTAATAGTTACATTATGATAATATGGCATTCAGGTGTCATTTTTGTAAGTCTCTTGTTCACTTGTAGACATCTTACCCAAAAATCAAAAGATAGAATTCCTTTAAAAATATGAAAACACCATTTTGTAGGGGTTGGAACTATCCACAGGGGGGTTCATTAGCTAGGCAATATTCTAGTGCGTGGGTTCATATTGAGGTAATTAAAATTAATAAAATTAAATTACATATATCGATAGACATGACGGGGTGAAAGGGTTTAATTTATTAATATTTTGAATCAAGTATTGGGGGTTGGTTAGAGAGGTGGGCCAAAGGAAAGGGAAGTCTAATTTTAATATAAAACTAAAATATTTGAACCCTAGTTTTAAAAATTAAATACCTTAAAATTTCAAAAAAAGTGTGTTCATAAAGTTAAATTATAATATCTTTTTGAATAAAGAAATCTCAATTAAGAGATTCTTAACCAAGAAATAATAAGATGGTAGAAAACTAGGATTGACTATGTTTTTCAACACAAGTGATATTATTTCACTACCTTAATTATTTGAAGAAATATTGATAAATAATTAAAGCCTAACATTTATAAGGTAATTTGTAATAGGTCTTCAATGGCTTCAAACTATCTTTCGAGAGCAAATGCATATTAAATAAATTTGAGTGAGAAATATGATATATTTTATGTTTAATATATTAGGGTAGAAATAAAAAGGGGTAAATAAAATTGTAATTGAAAAATGGGTAAGTAAGGTACATGGAAAAAATAGGGGGTATTTTCATTCTAATATTATAACAGGAGGGGGTATTATCAATTGAATAACTAGAGGTAAAAACTAGAATTAAGGGTATTCTTTAATACCCATCAAACGCACGTGTTATAACATAATTTTAGTAAGTGAACCCCCCGTGGAACTATCGCTCTTCAGATCAGGTGCAAGAATCCATGGCTAAGGTTGACCATGGAGGAATCACGAAAATAGAATAAAAAGAGAGAAAGGTACAAAAAAAATAAAATATTGCACCAATGGGATTGAAAAGAGGACATGAATCTGATATCTCAAAAAATCGAGTTTTGATCAGGAGCATTCTCTTGATCAAAACATGCCCCTCTCAGATTTCAATGGTTTGTAAATGATTATTGTTACCAAAAAGGGTCCATGGGACGAGGTTAGGAAGAAAAAAGGGTAAAAAGGGTGATATTATAATACTATAGATTATTATCCCTCGATCGATGGTTTTTCTGGTTAGATCTTTGACGTGAATTCAGGGTAACATGGTTCTATTTTCTATGTATTATTTTTTCCATGTTTTTTGTAGTTATTATTAAATATGATTCTATGTTTGGGTGGAGACCCATAAATTCCCCAATTCTAAGCTTCGGTCAAAAGCATTTAGTAATAAAATAAAAGAACCTTGAATGTTATTTAGCGAGTAAAATGCAAACACGAATGTAATACAAATAAAAGTAAAGGAAATTACTCTTGATAAGATAATAGAAAAATTAGGAAACTCATCAATTGTAAATTATAATGGATTGTTAGATTATTTTATAAGTGGGAGAACATGGTGTGTGAGAACAATGAAATCTAGTGAAAAATCTAAATCTTAAGATTTATATAAGTGATTGTTAAGAACTCAATATTTACTTCTTGTAGTCCTTTTTATTTTTACTAGGCTATGCTTGTATGAGTGATTGTATTTGATAAGGTCAACTTGTTCGTGTAAATAGTGTTCTCACAATGCTTGGTTATCATTAACCTTTGTTATTTACCATTCGATTAGAAGAATAAAACGTTATTTATGTGTAGTTATGGTTGGATTTCATTATTTCCCTCTTCTTTCAGGTTGCACTTATTTCCTTTACTTTAGTTCAATGAATGTATAAAATTCAAAGGTTCTAGAGAAACTTGTTTTGTTGAGGAATCTAACTAATGGGTATAAATTTGAGTGTAATGGAAAATGGATATAGATATGTGACATGTCTATAATAATAAGGGAATTGTTTTGCCACACTTTGGGAGGGATAAATTAAAGTAAATTTAGTAAGGTTGCAAATAATATTAGGTGACGATGACACATTAAGGATTAAGGGATAATACATTCATATTCCTAAGTAGGGATTTAAACCTCTTTATCAACCATTTGTGAAATAAATCTACTTTAGAATTTATGTAAACCATGTTGTTACACACCTCAAATAGTGGCAACATGTGCATATGTTATTAATTTAGTTTTTATTATTTAATTGCATTGTGGGATGCCTTATAATTTTATGTGAGAAAGGCAACGTAAATGAAGTTTGGTCTTACCCCAAGGATTTCCTATATGAATCCTTATGGTATATAATGTATCCTCTCTTCAACCTTTCACATGTGTTAGGCTCATGGGAAGGATATATTATGAGGGTTTGTTTTGGTTTCTTCATGGGATTGGTGAATTTTATCCTACTTAGTGTAGGTACATTGTGCATTCTATGTCACTTAAAATGGGCTTAAATAATTGGACCCAACCTTTGTGTTGTGAATTTAATTTGAATTTCTGACTTGAAGGGAGTAACGCAAACAAATTTTTGAATGTAATACACGATCAAACCCTAGAGTAAAATGAACCTCAACTATAGTGTGGTATTGAGAGCCATGATGTCTATAACCATGTTTTCAACAAGGATATTACTCCTAAAATAATAACATGTGATGAAAAAAAATTATGATCTTAGACCTTGGGTACCTTGATTTATTGCAAAGGAAAGTGCTAGTTTTATTTGTTTATGGTGAGTTGGGCTAGTGTGTTTAGTATCTCTTAAAAAAAGTGCCATCTTTTTTGTTGCATTTTATTTGGTAAAATAGTGGGCACTAAAAAAATCAAATGTAACAAGTATGCAAATAATATCACACAAAATTGTAATGCTACACACATAGGATAGCGACGGTGTTGTAATATAATCAAATCTTATAGGCCTAACAACAAGAGAAAGAAATAAAAAATAACATATTAATCATTCCCCAAATATGGGACACCCCATGGTGTTGTAAGATAATCAAGGAAAATATGCCACAATAAATGATTAAAAAACAATAAATAACACATGCACATAAATGATTAAGAAAAAAATAAAAGTGTTAGAACATGGTAATATGATATAATAGCTCATTTAGGTTAAAATATGTGAAATAAGAGATGTCATCAATGAACAAGATATATGTGTTAGTTATATTAGCTCAAAAGATAAAATGTACATAACATATGTAGTTAGTAATATTGAGGAATTACAAAAGAACTATAATAGAATAATAACACTTTGATGTAGTGTAAAATATATTCCCTAAGATATATAGGAAATATGGGTAAAGGGTCAACCAAAATATTTCATCATGTACCTCTTTTTCATCTCATGCATCATTCTCAAAATACCTCATGAACACATATGTGTAAATACTAAAGAAGCATGAGATCTATCAAAGTAAATTGACAAACAACATTTATATTTTAAAGTTCTAACATGAACTCAACTAAAGTGTATGGTTGTTGATTTTGTATTTATGCAAATATATGAATGTTTATGTATTTTCGAAGTGCTTAGATATGTACATGAAAGAGACAAACATTGAGATATCCAAAGAGAAACTATAGAGGAGGTGGATAAACTAACGAATGGCATGTAGGATTAGGCATCAATTGTGTGGAAGGATATGACTCAAATGTGAGAGGAACAATATTGGTAATTCTTGTAAAAGAGCTTATAGGGGAAACAAAATATGTATGAGGAGTGTGTGAAGTAGAAGACTTATGTGTGGGATAGAAAGAGATTAATCCTTGATATATCTTGGGCACTAGAATTCCTTTGGGAAATGTGGGAGAGAGACAATGTACTAGAGTGCATAAATGGAACCCTATTAGATGAATATCTATGAGATATGTTGTGTCAAACTCAAGGCATATAGATCATAAAAAAAATTTCATATAAAAAATGAAGAATTTGAATTACATGCAAAAGATAACACAACATAAGATAGAATTAGTGCGATAAGATTCCCAAGTATTGAATATATGTAGAATAATAATCTTAAGGTAGGGAAACATAATACAAGTCTCCTTAAGGAAGGAGTAACTCCACAATATCACAACATGGGAATCAACATCAAGGGGGAAACCTCAAATATACCTCTACCAATTAGAAGAATCAACTCAAACATCCATGAAAGGACTCAAATGATACTCATATCCTTTATATATACATACAATAATATTATTATATGGGTAATACCTAATCTCAATGTAGGTTGAATCATTACCCAATATAATTAATTCTTATGTGAGCCCATATCTTATAAACATATAAATAAATAAGGAATATGTGTGCCACATATCGACATATCCATAAACCAATATACATTATAGTATCATATCCCAAGGTACATAACATTTCCAACCTCCTTGACATGTTTTCATCCCTAAAACATAGGAAGAAACTATAGAGTAAGTTTGATTTAAATCATTTCACATGTGTCACCATGCTTGATCATATAAACACCCATATGAAATCTTAGTTGGTGATAATACTCCAAACCTTAATCTATATTCCATTACAGTCCTCTGGTTCCATCCATGTCCATATTTTTTCCTTATCAATATCCAGGAATATATAGAATAATTATTCATGTGATTCCTGTTATCACCGAATCACAGCACCCCTGTGCATATACTTGAACTCATGGTGTGATTGGATAACATGGGTACTATCTCCAAGTTGTGGGACTTGCTACTTGAGATAGACCTCTAGAGAAAGCTGGTTCTTGCTCCTAAACTACCTGCCACAATCTACTCTAATGCAGGATAAGCTAACTGTTCTAATCTAAATTTCCAAGGGACCAGGGAGAGAGAATACATAAAATGAAGGCCTACACTAAAGCGGTGATACACCAGAAAAGGAGGATGTGAGAGTAGTCTCCAAATGTGTGAAATACAGAGGCAAAGTGCACACTAGAAGAGGTGATGACATTTCTCCATAATCTAGCAAAATGCATTCACAGCAATATTCCAAGCACACACAATGATAATGAATTCCTGCAAGAACATAATAATAGACACAATATTCTTGTAGAAAGGTAAAAAGGGCAAGAAGAATGCAAGAAAACATAGCAGGGGAAGATACATCCACAAACTTGTATTTTATTGCTTCCTGGTATGCACAGTTCAATCTATTACAAGATAAGGGCCTGGATCACCATGCAAGGAGTCCATTACAAGGGCCTGCAACACATTGGCTTCACAAAGCAATTTTGGTAGAGATTTGCTATCCCACAAATCTCCCCCCCTTTACAATGAGCCCAACACTCCAATTTATAGAAAAAATGAGAAGGAAAAGAGAAAGGGAAAAATGGAAATCCCGAAATCTGTCCTTCAACCACTGTAAGAGGCATTAAATGAGTGTGAAAAATTTTATATATTACTTGCAAAAGGCTCCCCATACCCATGTGCTGCAGCAGAGAAAGAATGATGACCATGCCTCTTAATTGCACTCCCAGCTACCAAATAAAACACTGTTCTGAACCCGGCCACGTTTTCTTAAAAAAATCAATCAATTTCTCATCAAATCTGGAATTTCTTGATTTTTTGTGCATCGGCTCGGAACCACGATTCCAACGGTACCAATTTTGTGTGATTTCGTTGAGAAATGCAAAAGTTATGGCCTTCTGAGTGCGGGCAGCTATTTTGGGTCTGGCAGGCGTTTTTTTCTGTCATTTGACGGGAATGAGCATTAACTGACTGGAGCCGAATATGTTTCTTTTTTATTTATATATCTACCCTCATTAAAAATAAGAAATCCAGTTTTTGTGGGCGTAGAGGACGTCGTGCTCGTCCAGAAAGTCCAATTTTGTGAAAATCGGAGCTCGGAGTCAAAAGTTATGGCCGTTTGAAGTTTCACGGGTCAAACGTTGACTTTCTTCTTCTTCTGCCTTCGCCGCTTTCGGCTTTTCGCGTCCCACGCGTCCTTTGTCCCATTTGTCCCAAACTTCCCGTGCTTGAATTCCCCATTTCCCGAAACCAGCCGGTTCGCGTATTCGGGCCCCTTGTCCCATTTTTCGGACCGTTTGGGGAAACAAATTTTCCCGATTCGCTTTCGGCCTTTCGGCTTCGTCCCCGCGTCCTTTGTCCCAACTGTCCCAAAAAAAGTTCTCATTTTCGGCTGATTCGGCCGGTTCGTTTTTGTACTTTTGCCCGTATTCGTCCCAAATGTTCCAGGCTGCCTTCGACTCAAAATTTCGGCCGAAATTCGCACCCATTCGGCCGTCTTTCCGTCTTTTTTTTGTCCAGATGTCCCAAACTTCCTGTTCAACAGTTAGTTCCAATTTTTTTTCCAAAACTTTTTTTTTTCCATTTTCGGCCAGTTCGGATTTCCGCGTCCCGCGCGCGTCCCTTTGTCCCCAATGTCCCAATGCTTTCGGGGACCGGACCTGGCTGCCGGCCTTTTCGGCCGGTTCGCGCCCTTTGTCCCAACCCAACTGTCCCAAGGACCGGGACTAGGACTTAGCCATTTTTCATGATTTTTTCTGGCCCGAGCTTGTTTTTGCAAATTTTTTTCACATTTTCTTAGAACTCTTGGATCTTTTCTTTGGACAGGGGAGTTAGAAAAAGCCGAGGGGGGACCCCAGAAAATGAAATTTTTTCCCTGACTCAATCTATTTGCTTGGGACTTGAATAATTTGATGCATGTTATCAAAATTACCTTGAGGGGTGAATTTTGGATAACATGACAGGCACATTAGGGATAAAAAGTTCACAAGTAGGACATATGGTGCTCCTTTATGATTCTAAGTTTTTGAACCATCCAGGAAAACTCAAAGTACATTGGTTGGGGCCGCATATGTTATTACACTCACATACTTGAAATAGGTGCTTTGCTTGCCAATTAGAGGTGCTTGATGGAATCACAGTTACCCAGTTACTTCAATGGGAGTAGGCTGAAGCCCTACTATAAAAATAAGTCTTCTTGGTGTTTGTAATAAGGTAATGTTTTTCCATTTAGATTAGGTTTTCAATTATGCATTTTCCTTAATGTATTTCCTTTCATTGCCACTATGCTTTGTCAATTTAGTTGGTGTTTTTTTTGTAAATAAGTGCATTTTTGTTCAGGCTTAATTACTATTTGAAGAATTTTATGTGCAGAGGACTTTTCACATTCCATTTGCACATATGTGGTGTGGGGTGGTTATTTTATCTAGGTAGTTTCAATGTTTTATGATGATGATGAAAAAAAAGTACACATGAAAGGAAAAAAACTACTCTACGGGTGCTTATTCAAGTTGAAGAGAATTTAAAAAAGAGATTTCTTCTTCTAAAAAGAGACCATAGATGGAGATAAAATGATGAAGAAACAATATAACAAAGGTAAGTGGAGGCCATGAAGAACTACCAAGTGGAAGGCACCGTGGCCAGGTACTCAAGGCATTGGCATTGCTGAAGAGAAGTTCACAACAAAAAAGGTAGGAAGAAGCAGCTAGAAGGTTATATAGAGTGGGCTGAAAGATGTACCACACTGGAAAGAAATGAAAATGGTCGATTAATGAGAGGATTTTGGTAGGTGGAGGAGTAATAAAAATTCACTAAATTTTTGAAAATCTATATAAGGATGGGATGTGCAAGTTCATTTTTACCATTGTAATTGAGAGAATTTTTTGAAAGAGCTAAGTGTGAAAAAGCAGCTAAGAAAATCATGTTGAGGTGTGCGAAGAGTGTGAAACTAGATGGAGAGAAGGTTTGTGCAGCAGAGGAGAAGCTTGCGTTCCCATAGGTGAAGGGTTTTTGAGAAAAGAAGACACATTAAAAAGAGCTAGGGCATGCGATTTTCCCTACTAGGGCACAAATGCATTTGAACTAGGGTTTCAACTTGCTTCACAATTACAGAGGGTTAAAAAATTGAGATATTTTTTTTTTGGCAACATTTTGTGACAAAGAAAGCACCTGCAAGCAGGAGTAAAAGGAGAAAAGGGAAGAAGAAGGTCGAAGTGGAAGAAGAAATTATGCTTCCTCAAGAGTAATTTCTCATTTAATGTAGTATCTAGGAGGGTGTGATTGTGGGAAGAATTGATATTCCCACATCAAAATGTAAATCAACAATTATAACCATCCATCATCAATAAATAAGAAGGAACTAGATGTGTTGTTGAGCACAAAAAAAAAACAAGCGCACAAGCAGAAGACATGACAATTCTAGTGTATGATGGCTGGAGTGAGAGAGAAATTACTAAAGAAGATTGGAGTCTACCAGTTGTACAAGCTGCATTACTTTGGAAAGTATGAACCATTGTATCGATGTTTGATGAGCAGAGTCCATGAGGACTTCTTCTACTTCAAAGATTGACAGGAATTAGAACCACAATGCCTTGATTTCACAGTGACAGACTTAAGGGTTTAAGAAGAGCATATCTAGAGAGTGATGATTAAAGATTTCCACAATAATAGCGATCCTAGAAGAAAGGAAGGAGTTTTTACCAAGGGTTCTCCATTTTGTTGTCAAGATCCTATTGGCATGAAAAAAATTGAATTGAAGAAGCACCCCAGTAGTACAAAACAAGTAGGCCCACATCTTGATGCATCTTAAATACATTGCGTGGAGACTAATGATTAGTTTGGTCTGATTTAATTCTTAGGTAAACGATAAAAAGGGTGTACATAAAATTGTAATTGAAAAATGGGTACGTAGTACTTGAAAAAATAGGGGGTTTTTCATTGCTTAATATTATAAACCGGAGGGGTACTATCACCTTTGAAATAACTATAGAGGTAAAACTAAAGTTATGTGAGTCTTAATACCCATCATAACGCACGTGTTATAGACATATTTTAGTAAGAATGAGTCCCCGGAGGGCCGTTGAATCTAATCGCGGGCTTCAGGGCTCAGGTGCAAGAATCCAGGCTAAGGTTACCATGAGAAAGGAGTAATTCACGAAAGATCGAATCAAAAGAAGAGAAGGTAGCAAAAAAAAATCAAATATTGCACCAATGGATTGAAAAGAGGACATAATCTGATATCTCAAAAAATCGGTTTTGATCAGGAGCATTCTCTTGATCAAAACATGCCCCCTCTCAGATTTCAATGGTTTTGTAAATGATTATTGTTACCAAAAAGGGTCCATGGGACTAGGTTAGGAAGAAAAAAGGGTAAAAAGGGGTGATATTATAATACTATAGATATTATCCTCGATCGATGGTTTTTCTTGGTTAGATCTTTGACGTGAATTCAGGGTAACATGGTTCTATTTTTCTATGTATATTTTTTCAATGTTTTTTGTAGTTATTATTAAATATGATTCTATGTTTGGGTGGAGACCCATAAATTCCCCAATTCTAAGCTTCGGTCAAAAGCATTTAGTAATAAAATAAAAGAACCTTGAATGTTATTTAGCGAGTAAAATGCAAACACGAATGTAATACAAATAAAAGTAAAGGAAATTACTCTTGATAAGATAATAGAAAAATTAGGGAAACTCATCAATTGTAAATTATAATGGATTGTTAGATTATTTTATAAGTGGGAGAACATGGTGTGTGAGAACAATGAAATCTAGTGAAAAATCTAAATCTTAAGATTTATATAAGTGATTGTTAAGAACTCAATATTTACTTCTTGTAGTCCTTTTTATTTTTACTAGGCTATGCTTGTATGAGTGATTGTATTTGATAAGGTCAACTTGTTCGTGTAAATAGTGTTCTCACAATGCTTGGTTATCATTAACCTTTGTTATTTACCATTCGATTAGAAGAATAAAAACGTTATTTATGTGTAGTTATGGTTGGATTTCATTATTTCCCTCTTCTTTCAGGTTTGCACTTATTTCCTTTACTTTAGTTCAATGAATGTATAAAATTCAAAGGTTCTAGAGAAACTTGTTTTGTTGAGGAATCTAACTAATGGGTATAAATTTGAGTGTAATGGAAAATGGATATAGATATGTGACATGTCTATAATAATAAGGGAATTGTTTTGCCACACTTTGGGAGGGATAAATTAAAGTAAATTTAGTAAGGTTGCAAATAATATTAGGTGACGATGACACATTAAGGATTAAGGGATAATACATTCATATTCCTAAGTAGGGATTTAAACCTCTTTATCAACCATTTGTGAAATAAATCTCCTTTAGAATTTATGTAAACCATGTTGTTACACACCTCAAATAGTGGCAACATGTGCATATGTTATTAATTTAGTTTTTATTATTTAATTGCATTGTGGGATGCCTTATAATTTTATGTGAGAAAGGCAACGTAAATGAAGTTTGGTCTTACCCCAAGGATTTCCTATATGAATCCTTATGGTATATAATGTATCCTCTCTTCAACCTTTCACATGTGTTAGGCTCATGGGAAGGATATATTATGAGGGTTTGTTTTGGTTTCTTCATGGAATTGGTGAATTTTATCCTACTTAGTGTAGGTACATTGTGCATTCTATGTCACTTAAAATGGGCGTAAATAATTGGACCCAACCTTTGTGTTGTGAATTTAATTTGAATTTCTGACTTGAAGGGAGTAACGCAAACAAATTTTTGAATGTAATACACGATCAAACCCTAGAGTAAAATGAACCTCAACTATAGTGTGGTATTGAGAGCCATGATGTCTATAACCATGTTTTCAACAAGGATATTACTCCTAAAATAATAACATGTGATGAAAAAAAATTATGATCTTAGACCTTGGGTACCTTGATTTATTGCAAAGGAAAGTGCTAGTTTTATTTGTTTATGGTGAGTTGGGCTAGTGTGTTTAGTATCTCTTAAAAAAAGTGCCATCTTTTTTGTTGCATTTTATTTGGTAAAATAGTGGGCACTAAAAAATCAAATGTAACAAGTATGCAAATAATATCACACAAAATTGTAATGCTACACACATAGGATAGCGACGGTGTTGTAATATAATCAAATCTTATAGGCCTAACAACAAGAGAAAGAAATAAAAAATAACATATTAATCATTCCCCAAATATGGGACACCCATGGTGTTGTAAGATAATCAAGGAAAATATGCCACAATAAATGATTAAAAAACAATAAATAACACATGCACATAAATGATTAAGAAAAAAATAAAAGTGTTAGAACATGGTAATATGATATAATAGCTCATTTAGGTTAAAATATGTGAAATAAGAGATGTCATCAATGAACAAGATATATGTGTTAGTTATATTAGCTCAAAAGATAAAATGTACATAACATATGTAGTTAGTAATATTGAGGAATTACAAAAGAACTATAATAGAATAATAACACTTTGATGTAGTGTAAAATATATTCCCTAAGATATATAGGAAATATGGGTAAAGGGTCGACCAAAATATTTCATCATGTACCTCTTTTTCATCTCATGCATCATTCTAAAAATACCTCATGAACACATATGTGTAAATACTAAAGAAGCATGAGATCTATCAAAGTAAATTGACAAACAACATTTATATTTTAAAGTGCTAACATGAACTCAACTGAAGTGTATGGTTGTTGATTTTGTATTTATGCAAATATATGAATGTTTATGTATTTTCGAAGTGCTTAGATATGTACATGAAAGAGAGAAACATTGAGATATCCAAAGAGAAACTATAGAGGAGGTGGATAAACTAACGAATGGCATGTAGGATTAGGCATCAATTGTGTGGAAGGATATGACTCAAATGTGAGAGGAACAATACTGGTAATGCTTGTAAAAGAGCTTATAGGGGAAACAAAATATGTATGAGGAGTGTGTGAAGTAGAAGACTTATGTGTGGGATAGAAAGAGATTAATCCTTGATATATCTTGGGCACTAGAATTCCTTTGGGAAATGTGGGAGAGAGACAATGTACTAGAGTGCATAAATGGAACCCTATTAGATGAATATCTATGAGATATGTTGTGTCAAACTCAAGGCATATAGATCATAAAAAAATTTCATATAAAAAATGAAGAATTTGAATTACATGCAAAAGATAACACAACATAAGATAGAATTAGTGCGATAAGATTCCCAAGTATTGAATATATGTAGAATAATAATCTTAAGGTAGGGAAACATAATACAAGTCTCCTTAAGGAAGGAGTAACTCCACAATATCACAACATGGGAATCAACATCAAGGGGGAAACCTCAAATATACCTCTACCAATTAGAAGAATCAACTCAAACATCCATGAAAGGACTCAAATGATACTCATATCCTTTATATATACATACAATAATATTATTATATGGGTAATACCTAATCTCAATGTAGGTTGAATCATTACCCAATATAATTAATTCTTATGTGAGCCCATATCTTATAAACATATAAATAAATAAGGAATATGTGTGCCACATATCGACATATCCATAAACCAATATACATTATAGTATCATATCCCAAGGTACATAACATTTCCAACCTCCTTGACATGTTTCATCCCTAAAACATAGGAAGAAACTATAGAGTAAGTTTGATTTAAATCATTTCACATGTGTCACCATGCTTGATCATATAAACACCCATATGAAATCTTAGTTGGTGATAATACTCCAAACCTTAATCTATATTCCATTACAGTCCTCTGGTTCCATCCATGTCCATATTTTTTCCTTATCAATATCCAGGAATATATAGAATAATTATTCATGTGATTCCTGTTATCACCGAATCACTGCACCCCTGTGCGTATACTTGAACTCACGGTGTGATTGGATAACATGGGTACTATCTCCAAGTTGTGGGACTTGCTACTTGAGATAGACCTCCAGAGAAAGCTGGTTCTTGCTCCTAAACTACCTGCCACAATCTACTCTAATGCAGGATAAGCTAACTGTTCTAATCTAAATTTCCAAGGGACCAGGGAGAGAGAATACATAAAATGAAAGCCTACACTAAAGCGGTGATACACCAGAAAAGGAGGATGTGAGAGTAGTCTCCAAATGTGTGAAATACAGAGGCAAAGTGCACACTAGAAGAGGTGATGACATTTCTCCATAATCTAGCAAAATGCATTCACAGCAATATTCCAAGCAAACACAATGATAATGAATTCCTGCAAGAACATAATAATAGACACAATATTCTTGTAGAAAGATAAAAAGGGACAAGAAGAATGCAAGAAAACATAGCAGGGGAAGATACATCCACAAACTTGTATTTTATTGCTTCCTGGTATGCACAGTTCAATCTATTACAAGATAAGGGCCTGGATCACCATGCAAGGAGTCCATTACAAGGGCCTGCAACACATTGGCTTCACAAAGCAATTTTGGTAGAGATTTGCTACCCAAAAACTTTCTCCTTCACAATGAGCCCAACACTCCAATTTATAGAAAAATGAGAAGGAAAAGAGAAGGGAAAATGGAAATCCCGAAATCTTTCCTTCAACCACCTATAAGAGGCATTAAATTGAGTGAAATGGTTATAAATTACTTGAAAAAGGCTCCCCATACTGTCCCATGTGCTGTAGCAGAGAAAGAATGATGACCATGCCTCTTAATTGTACTCCCAGCTACCAAATAAAACACTGTTCTCAACCCGGCCACGTTTCCTTAAAAAACTCAATCAATTCCTAATCAAATCTAGAATTTATTGATTTATGTGCATCGGACTCAGAACCACAATTCCAACGGTACCAATTTTGTGTGATTTCGTTGAAAAATGCAAAATTTATGGCCTTCTAAGTGCGGGAAGCTATTTTGGGTCTGGCAGGTGTTTTCTGTCATTTGACGGGAATGAGCATTGACTGACTGGAGCCTAATATGTTTATTTTATTTAAATATATCTACCCTCATTAAAAATAATAAATCCATTTTTTTGGGTGTAGAGGACGTCGTGCTCATTCCATAAAGTCCAATTTTGTGAAAATCGGAGCTCGGAGTCAAAAGTTATGGCCGTTTGAAGTTTCACGGGCCAAACGTTGACTTTTCTTCTCTACCTTCGGCCACTTCGGCTTCCCGCGTCCCACACGTCCCTTTGTCCCATTTGGCCCAGTGCTGAAGTTCCCTGTTTCACCCGGTTCGGCTGGTTCAAGTACTTTTGTCCCGCGCGTCCCAAGCTGTTTTGGGCTGCCTTGACTCATTTCGCCCGGTTCGGCCGGTTCGCGTACTTTTGTCCCACACGTCCCAAACTGTTTCGGGCTGCCTTGACTCATTTCGCCCAGTTCGGCCGGTTCGTGTACTTCTGTCCCGCGCGTCCCAAGCTGTTTCGGGCTGCCTTGACTCATTTCACCCGGTTCGGCCGGTTCGCATACTTTTGTCCCGCGTGTCCCAAACTGTTTCGGGCTGCCTTGACTCATTTCACCCGGTTCGACCGGTTCGCGTACTTTTGTCCCGCGCGTCCCAAGGACCGCCTGGACTAGGACTTAGCCATTTTTCGTGATTTTTTCTGGCCCGAGCTTGTTTTTTATGCAATTTTTTACATTTTCTCATAACTTGCTCTCTTCTACTTGGACAGGGGAGTTAGAAAAATATGAGGGGACCCTAGAAACATGACCTTTCACCCTGAATCAATATAATTGCTTGGGACTAAAGAATTTGATGCATGTTATCAAAATTTACCTTGGGGGTGAATTTTGGATAACAATTTGGTGACTCAGCGGGGTCATCTGCCTGCCAGATGAAGAACGGCCAGCTTCTAGTAGCAATCCATTGGGCATGGAGTCCGTTTGATAACCTCTTAGCTGATCTGAAATTTGAAAACCTGTGTCCTTGAGCCATTGAGACATTCGTTGAGCTGGTTTTCCTATGGCTGCAAATTCTTTTCCAGGAGCTTGATGAACTGCAAACATGCACATACTAGAAGCAATAGGACATGTGCACAAGCACTTAGGGAAATAAAAACTACTCTAACAGCAGTACAATGTGCATACGCACTTAGAGGAATGGAAATTCTAAATTAATATTTACAAGGGTGAGAAGCTTTATTTCTAGTAGCAGCGTTTGAGGTAGATCCCATTGACCGGAATCTGCAATTCTTCACCATCCAACTTAGCCAGTTGGAAAGCATTGCTACCTTTGCATTCAATGATCATGTGTATGGGCCACTCCTGATGGCATCAAACTTGGAGTGCTTTCCCGGTTTTGCACGATCAACATCCCACTTCAGTACCAAATCTCCAGTTTGCAATATCCTGGCCTTAGCTTTCTTGTCAAAACTCTTTTTGACCAATGCTTTATCCTTTTCTATGGTCTGCATTGTGTGCTCTCTTGTCTCTTCTAATTCCATTAGCTCTGCATACCTGATTTCCATAGGTTCAAACTCAGCTAGTTCCAACTGTTTCATGATCTCCAATGCTGGCAACTCAAGTGATATAGGTAGAACTACTTCTTTCCCGTATACAAGCTTGTATGGAGAGCTTCCTGTAGATCTCTTGGGTGTGATCCTATCAGCCCATAGGGCTGATTTGAGCTTTGCGTGCCAAGTCCTTTGGTTTTCATCTAGAGTCCTTCTGATGATTCTTAGTAGGTTCTTGTTTGTAGACTTGGCTTGGCCATTACCTTGAGGGTAATAGTTCGATGAAGTGCTGAGATACACACAATTCTTGACAGCCCATTCAGTGATCTTTGTGCTAAGGAATGCTAATGCATTGTCTGATATGATAGTGGTAGGGGCACCAAACCTCGTGACTATCCCTTCATAGAAATCCAAGATATTAGATTCATTTGCCTCCTTGAGTGCCACAGCCTCAGTCCACTTGGTGAAATAGTCTGTTGCTGTTAGAATCCACTTGTGGCCTTGACTTGAATTTGGATTGATGACTCCAATGAAGTCCATTCCCCATTGCATGAATGGTTGATTTACTGAAATTGGACGAAGGGGCAGTGCTGCTAACCTTTCTTTCCCTGTGAAGAATGCACATTTCCTGCATTTCTTGACCCATGAATAGCAATCGTTGAACACAGTAGGCCAATAGTAACCAGCTTTCATGATTTTGAGAGCTGTCACTCACGGAGCAAAGTGGCCTCCTACTTCCCCATTATGGAACTCGTGTAAGATCTTCTCAACTTGACCTGTTACAATGCATCTTAATAGAACACCATTGATGTCCTTCTTGAACAAAACTCCGTCAAAAAGCACATATGGAATGGCTTGTAATCTGAAGTATCTCCTCTTTGCTTTGCTCACTTTTGGGGGGCACAAGCCTGTTTGGAGGTAATGCACAAGGTCTTGAGTCCAACATGAGATGAGTGCATCATCAGCTGGTTGTTCTAGATCATGCTGTAGTAGTAGGACAGCATCTTCTTCACTTTTTGACTCGTCTGGTTGTTTGGAAGTGAGCTACTCACACAAGCCTTTGCCACGAACTAGCTTGGTCACTTTGATTTCAATATCATATTCCATCACCCGAGTGATCCAACCTACTCTCTTCTCATTTAAATCCTTGTTTAGGAGGAAGTCCTTAACGCCAGCATGAGACACCAGTAGTTGAATCTTATTGTTTGAGACCAAAAGTCTGAACTTCTTCAAGCTCCTGATGATAGCAAGGACATGCTTTTCAATGAAAGAATACTTTATTTTGTAATCTTCCAAGGTTTGACTGAAGAATGCTATGGGCTGTTCTGAACCTTCTCTATTCAACTGTGTCAAGATAGTTGAGATTGTATCTGATCCTCCAAATGCATACAACATGAAGTCCTTTGAAAATTCTGGGTTGATAAGAGTTGGAGCTTGTGATATTGCATGCTTGATGTCTTCAAAACTCTCTTTGCCTTCTGCTGTCCATTTAAATGCCAGACTCTTCTTCAACATCATAGTTAGAGGCTTCACAAGAGTGGCAAAATTAGGCACAAATCTGCGGACAAAGTTTATCCTCCCTAAGAAGCTTTGGAGAGATTTCTTGTGGTGTGGCAATAGAAGCGTTCGGATGGCTTCAACCCTTTCAGGATCAATTGTTAGCCCTTTCCTAGAGACGATGTGACCCAACAGTTTGCCTTCGTGTGCCAAGAATACACACTTCTTTGGATTCAATGACACTCCGAACCTTCTACACCTCTGAAACACTTGTCTGAGGTGAAAGAGATGGTCTGCTGCATTCTTTGAGAAGACAGTGATATCACCTAGGTATATCAGCACTATCTTGTTGATCAAGCCTTTGAATGCCATATCCATAGCTCGCTGAAATGTTGCTCCGGCATTTGACAGTCCAAATGGCATCTTCTTGTAAGCATATGTGCCCCATTTTGTAGTGAAGGCTATCTTGAATTGATCTTCTTCCTTTACCATTATCTGATTATAGCCTGAATATCCATCTAGCAATGAAAACCTTTCTGAACCAGCTACAACCTGCAATATTTGTTCCATTGATGGAAGTGGATAATGATCTTTGAGTGACGCTCTATTTAGATCGCGAAAGTCCACACACAATCTTATTTCTCCGTTTCTCTTTCTTACCGGCACCAAGTTTGCAACCCAACTTGAGTGTTTGATGGGGAAGATGATACTAGCCTCAATGAGCTTGCTTAACTCTTTTCTCATGAGAGGTTCGATATGAGGATTTACTGGCCTTTGCTTTTGCCTGACAGGCTTGGATTTCGGATCTAACTCAATAGTATGTTGTGCCAACTTTGGGTTGAAACCTCTTAAATCTTTGTAAGTGCAAGCAAAGACATCTGGGAACTCTTGACAAAGCTGAACAAAATCAGATTTCTCTTGTGAGGTACTTACTTTGCCAATTTGCAATGTCTTGCCCTCTTCCACTAAAATAGGCTCTGAATCTTCACCCTTTACTTGAATGTTCGCTTTCTCTTTCCGGAACTGATCGTTCGGGTTGAAGATTGACTCCAAGGTTATGAGGCCTTTTGGTAATTTGTTAGTTCTTAGCTGCACCACTTGGTCACCATACTGCTGCTCCAGCTTGTCTTGATTTCTGGTGGAGAACTCAGCTTCTTCTTGTAGGAAATTAACAATTTGCTGATCATTCTCGAAGACTTGCCAACTTGTGTTGTTATCCGGGACAGCTGGTCTCACAACCACTTTGATATGAGGCTGAGTTTTCTCACTTTTGATACTTTCTACAACATCAAACGCAGCCCCAATTGCTGCCAGTCTGTCAGCGGCTTCATTCTTTTTTCTTGGGATGGAAATGATGCTAAAAGCTTCGAAATCTTCAATAAGATCCCATACCCGATTTTTGTAGTTCTTCAGCAGATCATTTTTGGCAGCATTTTTTCCTTTGACTTGGTTTATGATCAGCTCACTATCACCAAACACTTGTAAATTCCTGATGCATTTCTTCTTTGCCCAGTGCAGTCCATGAATTAAGGCTTCATACTTAGCTGTGTTGTTTAAACAGGAAAACTAGAAACGGAAGGCTGAGTAATACCTCATACCTTGCGGTGAAATGAGCATAGCTCCTCCTCCTGCACCTTATCTACTCCTTGACCCATCAAAGAACAATTGCCATACTTCATTCATGTCCTTATAATCTGGCTTGGTGATGCTGGGGAGAGGTTGATTCTCTTCATGTAAACAATAGACTCCCAACTCAGATTCTTCTATTTCTTGATAGGGATCAAAAGCATGCACCTTGCTTGCCCATTCATGAAGAGTCAAATCTGGGATGCTTCCAACCTTGGTGTCAGCTTCATCAGTTCTTGGACAATCTTCTTCATCAAATGCTGAACAGTTGGTATTGATTTGGCTTGGAGTGTAAGGCTCAATGTGAAAGTTCGCAATAGGTTCAGACCTGATTGTGGCTTTGGTTCCATATCTTGTTCTGAACAACATGTGTGACCAATCCACCAAAAGATAGCCTCCAATTTTAGCAGTGAAGTCTCTTGACAAGCACAATGCAAAGAGTGGTGGTAGGTCTATGACTGACACATCTTGTAACACTGTTACGTTAGGACATGCGTGCAGTGTGAGGCTCAAACCTTTGATTACTCCAACCATTGTCACTGTTGTCCCATCTAATTGCACTACTCCTTTGGATATGACTTCATATTGAAGTCCCAATTGATCTGCTATTTGCTTGGGAATTACTGAACTGCTTGCTCCCGAATCGATCATGCAATTATGCACCAACTTATCTCCTACGATCAATGAAACATAAAATGGAGGGGGCTTCAACATTTTACCTTGCTGTCCTTCATGATTTCCTTCAGGCTGGGTAGCATTTGTGAGTACCTTCTCTTGCATTTGGACCTGTTGATTCGAAGCTGACCAGTCCTTCATGGCAGCTTGTAGCAAATCTCTCTGTCCTGGGATAGATAGTGATTCCCACATTGATATGTTTACATTTGTCTTCTTCATCTGATCAATGATACTGAATGGAGATGAAGTATCCCTCTACTGTCCCTTGGCCTGCACATTCATTCTTTGCACATAATTGTTTAAAATAGGTTCAAACTCAGATTTTCATGAAATGTGATTTTTTTAATTTTGATGAATGTCAGTATTTTAAAATAAAATATACATCTTTATCTCTGATAAATTTAGAATGCACATTCCCGTTAAATGATAGAAGTGCTTGGTAGACCCGGAACAACAACCTACACTCAAAAGAGCATAAATTTTGCATTTCTCAACAAAAACGCACAAAATTTGTACCGTTGGAATCATTTTTCTGAGTAAAACGCAACTAAATCAATAAATTTATAATTTTATGGGAAATAAATGGTGAGTTTGCAGAAAATTTGGTCAGGTTCATAACAGTGTTTTATTTGGTAGTTGGGATGCATTAATGAAGTATGGGATGACATATTTCACTACTACAAGTTATGAGATAGTATGGGGGCCTTTTTCAAGAAACATACCATCATTAAAATCCATTAATGACATATTATAAGTGGTGAGAGGAAAAATTTATGGATTTCCATTTCTCTCTCTCTCTTTGTCTCTCTCTTCTCAGATTTCTATAAATTGGAGTGTTGGGCTCATTGTAAAAGGAGGTAGTTTTCAGTAGAAAAACTATGTCAAAATTATTTTATGAAGTCAATGTACTACAGGACCTTGTAGTGGACTCCTTACATGGTGATCTATGCCCTTATTCTGTAATAGATTAGATTGTGCATATCAATGAAGCAATAGATACAAGTTTGTGGATACTTCTTCCCTTGTGTTTGTTTGCATTCTTCTTGCCCTTTCACACTTATTACAAATATATTGTGTCTACTTTATACTCTTTAGGGATTCATTCTCATTGTGCATGTGTGGAATATTGTTATGAATGTATTTTCTAGAATGTGGAGAACTATTATCACCCCTTCAAGTATGCACTTTGTTTCTTGTTTTCCTCACTCTGGATACTATTCTCACACCCTCTTTTTCTTATGTATCACTGCTTTAGTGTAGGATTTTTTTTCTGTCACTCTCTCTCTCTCTCCTTTTTCTCTTAGAAATTTAGATTAGGACAAGATAGTTTTGCCTGCATTAGAGTATATTGTGGCAGGTAGTTTAGGAGAAAGAACCAGTTTTCTCTAGAGGTCTATCTCAAGTAGAAAGTCCCACAACTTGGAGATAGTACCCATGTTACCCAATCACATAGTGATCTCAAGAACACACACTTTTGTAAAGCAAAGGGTGTTGTGATTCGGTGATAACAACTAATATGTGCAACTAAAGACCTATTAATATACATGGGAGAGCTAGAGCCATAAAAGGTAGTATGTGTAACTAAATACCTATTAGGAGACATGGGAGAGATAGAGTCATGTGAGGAAGTATTTCGAACAAAATACCTATTCATATATAAAATATATGTAGGAATAGAAATTGTAGAAGAAGGTATAGGAAACTAGGAGAAAATGTCTCAAGGGGATACCTGGAATGGTGATAGATTTATTGTTATGCATAAACTTAACATGTTGGTGGATGATAGAAGTAATATCCCTAAGAGAACATAGACAAGGGAGAATCAATAGTACAGTACCTGGACTAAGAGTAAAAAAACAAGAAGGAAGTTCGAGTAGTAATAAAATACACAATGATGGAAAAGTAATATGTTGATACCAAGCCCTAATATTAATAATAATAACTTTCCTAATGAATCTCTTGATCCTAAACCCTATAATCCCTTGTCATGACATTGATCCTAAGGGAATCATTTCATCTCATGATGGATCTTTGAGTGACATCATGTTTGTGTCTCTAAAGGGATCTAAAGGTTAGAGAAAACATTAGACATGTTGACGATGGAGCCACTATGAAAGAGTTGTTACAACAATATTTGGTGAAACTGGGTAGCAACGATAATTAGGACGAGGGATTGTTGAAGGTGGTAGGTTCCATGGCAGCCAATTTCAATGTCTTAGTGGTAGTTTTCAAAAAAATAGTGTCAGCCTTACCCCATAAATGGTTGTATGGAAGTTTGGTTACCATGGTTTACCTGAGGTTATATTCCCATATGTTTTCCCCCCTCTTCACATTTCTCACCTTTGATTTTTGACACAACATTGGATAGCCATTTTAGGTAGGTGGTAAGAGCTAGGAAAGGTTGTATTTACCTTGTTCGTGTATCTTTACCTCGAACCCAATTTCTGGTGGCTTTGGGAAATGAATATGTTAATTATGGTATCTCTATTGAGAAAACAAGAGATCATGCAAATCAATCCTTCAGTGAGGTGTTGTAGGGGAGGATTAGTGTGTCCATCAAACCCATGGTTAATTTTTTTGATGATTTCCTTGAAGCTGATAAATTTTATCAAAATCCTACCTTCATCTGTAGATTAATTGGTTTTTTGGCCTTTCTTCCATTCCTCCATTAATGGATCTTAAAAATTGTCATCCTTTTCTTGAAGGTAGGTTAAAAATCTACCCTTGTGTAAGGGGAATTTTTATTATTATTTTTTTATTTCAATAGATGATAAGGATACCATAGCTTAAAATCTCTAATTTTGTCAAACTCACTATCTTGTCATGAAATCATTATTCACCTAATTTATTCCCACCACTGAATATTTTTCTCACAAACCAGTATGGATTAGATTTCCACACTTAATGATGCAATTTTGGGACCATTCCTACCTTATTTGCATTGGAAACACTCTAGTAAATATTTTAAACATTGACTTTGGCACCACCGATTTTACCCATACAACCTATTCTTGAATTCTAGTTAAGCTTGATACCTCAAAGAACCTCTTTGCTAACATTGAGCTCAAATTTCAAAAGAAAACTTGGACCCAACCTCTTGATTATGAAGGATTTCATTTAATAAGCAGAATATGCTTCACTTTGGAACATATCACTCTTGATTGTCTGATGGCAAAGTGAAAGAATGAAAAAGTCATTTGATGGAGAAATGTTCTCTCGGATCATTTCTCTCTTGATGTTAATGGAGACTTAGAATCAAAAGTAGATTTCAAGGACTTTCTTGACTTGGTTCTTGAAACTCTACTTAGAGAAATCTCATTTGAAGGAAAAAAAGAAAACTTAAAGGTTTACACTTAGGATAAAAAAAATTTGAACCAAAATTCAGTGAAGCAACTAAGGAAAATGTTGTTTTTATTTTTCCTTTAAACATCAGTACATATCGACTGATTGAAGCTCTTGAATTTATTCTTCCTGATGAATATTTTTAAAATGGCTGGAAAATGGTTCATAACAAGAAAAAATCCTACCACACAAAATCCATTTATTGTACCTATTTTATTCTTTTCGCTACTGGGAAGATATTATTCTTTTGTTTCTTGTTGTGTTTAAGGTTTTATCTTGTCTTTGAGGCCTTTTTTGTTCTTGGGTAGTATGCTAGTCAATAAAACCAATTTTTACCCTTTATCTAAAAAATATGTCGATACCAAGGATTATTATCAAATGCAATATTATGAATAAAAATGCCAAGAGATTGAAGTAAAATGAGAGTGGATATATTATATTTGTTGTGTGGACCAACCAAAATATCATGGATAGGTACTTGATTAATATAGATAGGAATATATAAAATATCAGAGACAAACATGTCATCTATATTAGATTCATTGAAAGTAATGAGTTATGTAAAATATGATATATGAGTGATAGTTCCAATCATTTCATCCATGGGGTGATCATAAGAGTCCATTGAAGGAACTCCAAAATAAGTATCATAAAATTTATATGTATATTTTAAATTATTATGCTTAGGAATTTGATAATCGAATATTTTTCGTTTAAAAATATCATTTGATGGTATCAAATATTCCTTAGGCTCATCAAATTCAATAGAATGGGAGTCTATGAGATCTTGAATGATATGGATTAAGTGAAAGATACATTGATTATAGTAGTAGTAATAATTCACATTGAAATTATTACTTTGTGGATTACTTGTATCAACATCAAATGGTGGAGGGAGAGAAACCAGATTATACTTAAGAAATTGTGTAAATATAATGTGCAAGGAACAAGGAAAGAAAATAAACTTCCTTTGTGTGGGTTAGATTTATAATTTTGTTGATTGAGAAACAACATTGACATTGACTTTTAGCATCATTAATCTTTCTATTGAATGTGGACTTGCTTGGAAATTTGTCACTAGATGTGGTAAGAGTGCTAGCAACATGCTTGAGTTTATTCGTATGCAATAAATTTGTTTCCTTATCCTTGAGCATATAGAATAAATGGTCAAAAGATCATAATTTTTCAAATTGGACTAAATCTTGCAAAAGAGGAAGAAAGATTTGTGTTAATAGATCTTGTAGTTAACTATTGATTAATATTTTTCTCATTTTAGTTAGCAAAGTCTTGAATCATAAGATATAATCATTAATAGGTTTGTTAGATCCTATTCATCATTTATCTAGCTTTGCATAATAAAACTTTTCTCCAATGTGAATAGAGAATCGCACTACAAATTAATTTGTCAAAGTAGTAACAGAGTACACCAAATGTGTGGGGAGATCATAGAACCATTATAGTGTAAAATCCTTAAGACTCCTAAGAAATATCTTGGTGAGAAAAAATTCATGAAAGGAATAATAAATATGATCGAGATGGATGGAATGAAGATGCTCGCTGGGGTATCCTTTTCCATCATAAATAGGGAGTTTAGGAGAGAAAAAACAATGCGAAATAAGTAAAAACCTACTTCAGATTTAAGTGGATTGTCAAGTAGATGAGTAGAATCCATATCATGTTTACAAGTGGATGCACTTTGTTGTAATTATAAAATTTTATCTTGTAATGTAAAATCAATGATTTCAAGGGCTTGTGTGTTAGATGAAGAAGTGTGTGAACCTTGAAGTGTGGATGTAGGATGTATAGTAGTAATAATATTTCCATGAATAGGCATATACACATTGGGCATTAAGATAATAGGTGCCCCAAGGATGTAGAAACCATAGATATAGGAATAACAAATGTCACAATCTTTACTAGATTTCTTATTGTGAGAAAGCTTATAAAAAAGAAGGATGTTGATAATATGCTCGATGTGGTGAGGATTCTAATGAAGTTATTCACGAAAATGAGATACAAGTTCTACTTGGTCATGATACACAACATTATCATCATCATGGTGATAATCATAACAATTCTAACTATTTGTTTCAATTTCATGCAATGAAACCTCATTGTAATGTTCAAACAAAGACAGATTAATGGATATATGTAGTAGAGAAGAATCCATGAGCATACAACACTTATGAGTGTGAAGGAGAAAGATCAATATGATTAATGGGTTGATTGGTAAATTGAGGCCAATATCAGAAGGGGATATGAAGAAAACATATAAAATTTGAAATAATATGATAGAAATGAGATGAAAAAAACAACATATGATTCCTAAGGAAAAAAGAAAGCCTAGAGTAAGAAGGGTTGATGCTAATATCAAATCCCGAGTAGGATTCACCAAAAATGTTTATAAATTAATCATATTTATGTGAAACCTGATGATTTTAGTGAATTAGTACACCAAAGGATGTAAGGGTTAACAACAAAGTGATTATTATGATTACTTAATTTCCAATATTAATTACCAATATCATAATATAGAGTCAACTTAGCTGATATGCTAAGATAGATAAAAACTTGAAAGAATAAGGAGAAGAGTAAACTTAACTAATTACATATGATTCAGGGAATATCTAGGAAGAATTACCACTAAAACATGTAGATTTGGATGAAATGATGCTTTGTTTTTAAAATGTAATTGGAAACTACCTTGGTCTATAACTATACAACACTACCAATACCATACCATATGGTCTTGTCCCTTCTATATGGCCTTGAGCTTACTTGGATCCATATTCAACAACTTCTTGACATGGTTTTCTACCTGGAACTTTTTTTTGATGTCAAAATATACTTTTTAATCACTGTGTGAAGCTTCGTGAATATTTTTATCATTATCTCAAACCCAACTAATGCATGGGAATTTTAGAAAAATAAATATTAGCTAGTTTGTGTACACCCATGTACACCGCCAATGTTGGCATGATTCCAAATATGCCTCAATATGCATGTTGTTCTCCACCAAGCATGTGATATATGAATAAATGTAGCTAGATTTGATAACGATCTTTTAGAATGTTTGAGTTGAGTTGGCTCTTGCAAAAATTAATATCCAAAAGAGATGTTTGAGTGTTTTTTAGTGAGAGAGACCGATGAATGGACATAATAAGAAGATGCATACCTATAGAGATTGCTACCCTAATGATTGTAGATATCCTATTATGAGATTTAGGGAGCCTTGAGTTCCTTTTGCAAGTGTTGGAACTATGTGTATGAATATTGTGCTATAGGATTTCTCAAGTTTGTAAATGAGGTAGTGTTTACTTCCTTATATAGGGTTTCATACATGATTTATTGAGGAAAGGTTGACCAAAAGATATTATAAGACCCAAAAAAGGATATGAAATTGAAAACAAAGTTACAAAACATGTCAGTCCAAGACCGTACAAATCGGACATGACCATAGATAATATCCTGATAAAACTATATGGCATTGACTAGCAATGTAAAATATGCAATGTGAAGTTTGAAATTTGTCAATTGATGTTTTCATATGGATTTTATACATTTTGTTCTTAGAATTTGATAACATGTTAGTGTGCAAGGATAAAGAAGCTAAATAAGATACGTCATAATGTTCTTAAGCGTGAATGAAAGGTTGTATAACAATGTTAGTGAGTGAATTGTAAAAAATTTAGAGTGCCTATGAAATGAACATGTGTGTGTGTCTATATATACAAATTGAGTTTAAATTAGAACCATTTTGTTTCCCAAACTAATCTCTAGTAGTCAAAAATTAAAAATAGCAGGAATAAAAGATGAGAATGATTAAGTTAAATAGAGATTACAAAACATCCTCTAGAAGCACCCCAGGTGAACAATACTCTGGACAAGGGTTCAAATCAAGGCGAATGCAAAGAAAAAAGAGAGACACATAATTAAACTACACGAGTAACACCTAACAATCAATGAACATTAAAAGTTAACAAAATACTATAATAACACCTAATTTTTACCAAGATTCCACGAGTAAATTTAATATACTTAATAATTTAATAACGAATTAAATCTTAAACGTCCATTTAGAGATGCACATAGTCCCACAAAGCATAGTGGTGCCAATCAACTTGCTATGCTTTGATCGCTTGATGGATAGTTAAATTTATTAAATATATTGACCAAATTATGTATGATCACCGATGATTTTAATCAAAAGACTATAAACATAGTTTTCTACATTATTTGTCACATATCATCCCATCTAAAACAAAGAGCCATTGATCTGTATAAAAAGGATTTTCTTACCAAAGGATTTGACCTTTCTTTAAAATAATCTGCAATCAATTAGGAATTTTCTTAGGCTCCAATTATTAGGACAAAATAATATCAAAATCCAAACCTAGGTGGCCTCGATTTTCATTACAAGGAGTCACATTTCGTTTTCACGTAATATGAAAGTTACTCACCGGAATAAAAAATAAATATAAAATATGTAAACGTTAGGGATATCTCAACGGCTCCTAATTTTTTCAAATTGTAAAATGACGTATAATGATTTTGTAATAATGAAGCCCACAAATTTATAATATTCTACCTGATGACCATGTTCAATAGTGCCCATTTTGTTTAGGTCACCATCATTCATGACAAAAGAATAGCCTCAGCATTATACCATCTTATCTATAAATTAACCTCATCTTGTGCACAAATCAGCACTGGATTTGATCTGACTCATTCTTCTTCCTCTTGAGCATAGTCTGCTTGATCCCTTTCCTGATAATAATACTAAACATGTCTTGCTATGGAGGAAACTGTGGATGTGGATATGCCTACAAATGTGGCAGTGGATGCAATGGGTAAGCTACTTAAACTTGTTGTTCCATTGTCAAATTCGGTATATTCCTTAGTTTTAGGCCTCGTTGGTCTCATGGAAGGGTAATCAAGTTCTTTTATTATTCATTATGTGGATGTGAAGGAATTGAATTTTTGTGGTGCATATGTGGCATGTATCCTAATCTCGACTTTGGTGAGAAATCAGTTGCAAAGGCAATTGTGTTAGGTAGCGCTGCCTCTGACATGGGGTAGGCCAATCCATTCAAAGAGTACCAGAGGATTTTAATTGATTTATTTATCTTAATCTATACACAATAGCTTACATAAGATTATTATACTGTCTTTTTGATGAAGCAGGTATGGGTATGAAAGTATGACTGTTGTTGGAGAGAATGATTGCAAGTGTGGCTCCAACTACACCTGTGACTCCTACAACTGTAAATGATGGTATTCACAAATTGTAGTGCCCACTCCTCTTCGACATTGTTCTATCTTGATATTGATACTATTGGACTGATGTTCAGATATTTTATTGTGATACATTTATCAGTAGATACTAGATTACATTGATGTGTGGATTATGGACACCATGATGATTATGTTTTATCTTGATGCACTAGATAGTGATGTTAGACAGTTAGATGCATGTTGATTTTTCAGGATGTAGATTTTATACTGACATGTTATGTTTTTTTGAGATATTGGTATATAATTGTAATATCATGGATGTTAGAGTTATATTTTGGCATATTGGTGGATAATAAAATTGTTAAATGTTGAATAATGAATTTGGAGTTTATATATATATATATATATGATTTCCTGGATGTTGTTAATATGGCCGAAAGGCCAGAGAGGTATTTGTTGTGTACAGGACTTTTATCACAAACATCAAAGGGGATAGGAGACCAACCACACAAGGATTTCGAACATTGAGCAATGGGGCCAAATTGGCAACTTGTGTAATGATGTGTTGTGTTGTGTCTTTCTTGTCTAGTTTTGAGGTCACCCATGGGGGTGATTTCACATGTGTGGCCATGTGATTAATTGCGTTTCTTTCTTTAATTTTTGCATATGTTTATTTATTTATTGTGTATTTTAAAATTAGATAATTTTTCACTTTATTAACATGTGTAATTGTGTGATCACTAGACTTAATCCCTCTTGTTTAGTTTAACCAAAGTAGAGATGTGATTTATGGTAATGATGTGATCTTGTAGTCCTTGTGTAAGATGAATTTATGTTGTTTTGGGAGTATTTTACACCACCCCAAGTTCAAAATTCGGATTTTGAATTTGGGGGCACTTTTGGAGACTTGTGGGACAAGCAAGGCTTGTCCCATGCCTCTTAATTTGGCCCAACAACCTTACCTATGGGTTGGGAAGCTCAATTTTGACTTCTTTTTCCATCTCTGATTTTAGGAGAAGGAAAATCATTGCACTTCTTTCTTCCCAAATGTATTGTTGTCCCTTGAAAGCATGGTGTGCAAGTTTTGAGCCATGTGGGTTGTCATTGTCCTTGTTTATGCATTGATGTTTCTTGCTTTTGATGTTTTGACTTGAGTGTGAGGATGGGGAATGATAAAATGGCATCCTACATGGAGCCACCTCATCATCCTCACTTCCATATTCTATTTATTGGTGACTTTTTGGTTGGGATGGGGGTTACTTGCTCATTGTTTTTGCTTCTTGTGCTTTTTAGAGCTGGGAGCTTTTGGAGTGCTTGGCTTGGATTTGAAGAGTCTTGTGGAGTTTTCTCTTGGATCTTGATGGAGAGGTAGGCCATCCACTCTTTTATTGTTATGTTACCTTGTTGTGTAATGAAATGTTGTGCATGTCAAAAGTATGTTTGTCTTGTGAGGGTGTTGGTGTGGGTTGGTTGTGTAGTTAGCCATAACTGAGTGTGTTGAGAAGGGTTCATAGGACCATTGGGGATGGAAAATGGAGTTCTTGTGAGGCATGAAAATTGGTGGGAGTTTGGATGGGAGCCTTGCCTATGGGGAGAGAAAAGGGATTTATGGATTTGTTACTTTTTGCAAGGGAGAGATAAGGAATTGTGTGATTATATGTCGTGCACTTGGAGGCTTAGGGAAAGGTTCCCACTTCACTTGGGAGGCATAAGGAGGTGGTCTCTCATATCCCTTGCTCTACTTGTTTTGGTCCCCAAACCTTTGTTTTGATGTGTATGTGTGAGTATGTTGGTTATGTGAACTTGGTGGTGTTGCTTGTCTTGTATGTGTGCCTTGTTGGGAAGCATCTTTGTGATAGTTGTCAATGTTGTTCAATGTCGTTCATGGTTCCTTGGTTGGGGCTCGAGGGCCATTAAGTGAATGGCTTCTTCCCTTAATTGATTTAAGGTTGGGCAAAGAGCATTGCCTATTCCCCCTTCCTTTTTTGGTGATCTGACTGTGAAGACGAAGCATGTCAAATTTGTAGCTACCTTTATGGAGAGGATATGTATTTTGAAGGCTTGAAAGTTGTTGTATTCTGTGGAAATCCTTCTACCTTGTAAACTCTTTCAAGAGTGTGTTGTTTTAGAAAATTAATATTTTCAATTTGATTAGTCTTGTGAAAGGAAACTATCAAGATTGTATTGTTTGGAAGAAAGGAAGTTTGAATGATGACGAAATGGATATACATTTATTTGATTTAAGTTTTTTCCAATATATCCAAGTTGAAATACTTTCATTTCCAAAACATTGTAGTATTGTAGGTTGAAATTCTTTTATTTTAAGTAGTAGATATACTTTTATTTCCAAAATATGGAGACGTAGTTAGACCCCATTTTGAAAGAAACAAGTAATTGTAGTTGTTCATGCTTTTACAAAGGGATGATTATGTTGTTTCCTTGAGAGAGTAATAAACAAACTTCACTATAAATGCATCCTTGATCTAGTTGAAGGAAATAGTAGTCACAATCCTTAGTTTAGATGAAAGTTTTCCCCTTCTATTTTTCTTTTATGGAATGAGTTGTGTATGTGATCCATATGGTTATTTTACAAAGAAAACACAAATGTACATTCCCACTTAAATATGACTAATGTTAAGTGAATTTCATAGGACTACTCAAAGCCCTTGGTGTCATATTAATCTAACTAGGTTTCCCATCTTAAAAATAATAATAATAATAAGTTTGACTAACTCACTATTAGTAATACATTAATACAATTGATATATTAAATAATTAGTATTGTTTTTCTTAATAAGATCTTAGCAAAATGATGTATTACTAATCTTATACATAATTAAATGATTATAATTATTACTATTACCATTATCATAACTATTAAATTGTTAATAGTTAATAAAAATAATAATAATAATAATAATAATAATAAAGAGTATTATTATTATTAACAATTACTATTATTGTTATTATAATAACTATTAGCAAATATTATAACTAGTTAAAACATATGTTAGTTTTAATAAAATTTAGTAATTGAATATAGTTAAATTAAAACCAATGTGTGTGTGTGTGTGTGTGTGTGTGTGTGTGTGTGTGTGTGTGTGTGTGTGTGTGTGTGTGTGTGTGTGTGTGTGTACCTAGTGATTTATGCCTTGCGGCTGTTTTTTTTTTTTAATAAAGAAAGGGAATGGGGTGGGGAGGGGTTGGTGACCGCACCCCCCACTGCACCCCCCACCCCATAGTTATATGGAGTGGGTGGTGGGGTCGCCGACCCCTCCCCACCCCCCAATTGTTTTAAACACTAGTAATCGTATGTGAAATGTACAATGGAAATGCCGAAGGCGGTGCATCGAAGAAGTGAAAATGGAGAGACTGAAAAAGTGGAAGAGGAAGAGGGGCGATAAAAACATTGATCGAAGTGTAAAGTTATTTTGATGAACACATGTAACTATAAACTGAATTTGATTGCGCATATCGTGGGACAATGTATATATAGGGATATGTGTAATTGACCGGAAATTGAAGTCTAGCGATTTCATGCACATTTGTGATCAGGGAATCCCTCAAGTTATCAGGCTAACGGCCAGGGTTTCACTCGTTAACAATCTTGATATAGTTTTCCATCAATAAGCATTGACATAAAATAGATTTTCTATTTTTACCATGATCCACATTTTCATATCCATGTCACTTGTATTTTTCATGAGAGTCTAATTTGTTCTTAAAGGGGTCAAAATAAAAAACGGGCAAAATCCAAAAGGTCCTGGGTTTGAAACCCAACCTCATGAATACAACATACCATGCTCCTTGTTTGCAGCTTTAGAAGAAATGGATCCTATGTCTTTCATGCATGGTTTATATCTATACTTTGATTGGCAATGAAGACGACCGTTCTCAGCATGTGCTAAGGGTTATCTAATGGTGACATCACAACCACTGGAAAAGGGGTTTTTTATTATTTTATTTTAATTTTTTGGCGTCAAGTTTATCGATTTGGAGTTTAATTTATTAGATAAGGTGAACAAATGATTGGAATGTTGGAAATAAAAAGGTGTGAATAAAATGCATACATGTCGTACACCTAAACCACATCTCAGAGTGTCTTGACCCAAAACATATTTGTTATGTGTGGTCAAATTTATCATCCCAATCTTCTTATAGCATTTTGTAGGCCATTTCTCAACTTTAAGCTTGACTAATTGTAGGGAAATATGAGATGCATAGATAACCATCAATGATTGAGCCCCTCCAATGGTTGGTGACATCAGCATCAAGTAGATTTTATCTAGCGAACATTTTTTGTTGTCATTTTCTTTGCCCAAAAAATATTTGTTATATGTGCTCCACTTTAACATTTTGATCTAGATGACACTATTCATGTGAATGTAATTTGCATTTAAAATGGCTAAAATAAATAATTGGGAAAATACGATTGGTTACAAGTGTGAAACCCAAATGGTCTACTCTAGCACCTAAGTCAATAAAAAAACCATACTTGAGCTTCATGTTCAAAAATATTCAAAGACCACGAACGTGGTCACATTAATTACATGTGTACGCATCATTAAATATTGTAAAAGGTAAGTATTATTTTATGTTGTTATTTAATGCAAACCGGTGAAAGGTTTATTATTGTATCATTAAATATAAATTTTCATATAATAGCAATAAAATTATTTAGTGAATGTTTATTTTCCTACCACATAAGTAATTTGTTAATATATATTTATATATCAATGAAATTGTACATTAATTTCTATGAAAAACAATGTCATGTTTAAAATACGTTAGTTAGAAGAGATGGTTATTTAGAAAAATTCCATGTATTTTATAATAAAAAAATAGGGAAAACATTTTCTATGATTTGAACAAAGTGAAAAATTGCTTTGCTGGTTGCACTGGAGTCATGATTCGAAAGAAGATGCATATAATTTTTTTTGCTACCTTGCACCGAAGGCATGAGCAGAACTAAGTGAAAAATTGTGGAGTTGTTTTTCGAAAAAATATGGATGTTGTTTGGCGACCGCTGCAAGTACACTGAAAAGTGTGACATAAATTATTTTTTAGTGTTGCTGCATTTTGAACTCAATACTATTGTATGCATAAAGGAGAGCAAGAACCTGTGAAGACTTAGGAAAAAGGTAGTTTTTATTTTGTGTTGCTCCTGGGTTTGAATGTACAGGTTTTGTATGAGCTAAGGAAGTGATAAAAATATCATAAGACTGATTAAAACTGATAGTGTTTTGGTGTTTCCAGTTTTATGCCATTGAAAAGGTTAAAAAGTTGAGAATGACTGAGGAAAATACATCAGCATTCCAAAACATTGTTCAAATGAGCACAATTAAAAAATACATCTTCAACATAATTAATGACATGTTGACAAAAAATTTATTAAAAAATACACTCACTTTGGAATAAATGTATTTTGAGAGGCATGAGTGTTGTGAAATGTAATGTTGCACAAAAATTTGCTTATTTAGATACCTTCATCTTTGCTCAGTGGAGGGCATGGTACTATACGTTGGGGGTTGTGTTGACCTAAGAATAGTCCTGTAGAAGATACACTCACGTTAAACGATCGAACCTAATAATATCTTTCCAAGTTCAGAATTAGTGTTGTGACAAAATGTGCAAGTGTGTGACACATCAAATGGGCATAATGTGGAACGAAGTCCTCAAGTTTGAACCACACCCACACACACATCAAAGGTTGATAGATCATAGAGTCTACACCCTTCCCACCTCTAATGTCAACAATGAAAAACTCCGTTTTACCTATCCCTCACGCATGTTTGCAGGAGTGATATTTAATTAAAAGCAGGAGTGATATTTAATTAAAACAGTCAGATTATAAACAAATTAATGTTGTGGCAAAGTGGTGGGCCTCCTGCCTTATATTTTAAAGGTCTCCAATTCGAATTTTCCTATCTCTCCATGAAATTTCGTGAGAGATAGGCTCCACCGAAGAACTCTACATTGGGGAAAACTTCATATTTAGCATAATAAATAAGTACTTACCTGCCAAACTCCATCTGTCATTTTTCGCCAAACCCTAAGGTGGCAATGGGCATGTCATGCCAACAAAGGTGGGGTTTCCTTGCGATGTCACTGCCACATATCCCCGTTCTCGCCTGAAATGCCGATGTATGTCATTATTCTGTGCTAAGAGAATTGCTAATGTATAGCATTGAAGGTTGTTAATGCATAACGCTTGTAGATGCTATGTTATGGAAGATCTGTGATTTGGATTTCACAGACAAATATGTGTAACAGAGGAAATGATTTGGTGGTAGACATCATTTTGAACTTTTTTTTTTAATATTTAAACACTTTTGACTAGAGCTTAGAACCAGAGGGTTGGCAGGACCTCACCCAATACAAAACGATTGTCCAGAAGGACCAAACCAAACAAAGGCCCGAACAACCGCAACAACCAAAATCGCCAAAACAGCGAACACCCAAGTATCGGCAAAGGATGCAACAAGGCAAATGAAAAATGATACAAGACACAAAACAAGGCTGGGCACACAGCCCAACCCGCAAAACCACCCACCAGTGAAAAATCAGCGAAGTCAATACAGGTTACAGAGACAACAACAGCCTTAGCAAAACCCGGCCACCGGCTAAACACCAGCCACTGCCAAAATCCTCGCACAAGCTGAACGGGGTAGTGTTCAACACACAACAAGAGGAACAAGCCGCACAATAAACCACCGAAGACCTCCACAACCTAGACCAAAAAAACACGAACCACCTGCGACCACCAGGAAGAAGACCACCGATTGATATCAAGCCACTACAGAAAAAAGACACGATCTAGAGAGGAGATCGACCAATGCTCTCCCAGCACGACCAAACAACAAATAGCTAAAAACCCCAACTACCCAAATATGACGCAACAACTAACTCCTTAACACTGGCAAAAAATGCATACATACTAAAATGGATCCTCGAATAACATCTATTTCTTCCTAAAACGCCACTTTGGAAGCCAAGACAAGCAGTCCCTTAGCAGGAAGACCAACGGATCTAGGACCACCCCTGTCCAAAACGAAAGAAAGGAATATCCCACAACCCCGCATCCCTACCACGGACATCCTCAACCTCCAAAATGAACCAGCAAGGACCAATTCAAAGAATGGGGAGGAAAACCTTCGCTTTGGCCGCACTAGCACGGGAGAAGGACCTTCTAACAAAAATGTTTCCCCAAAACCAATCAACTCCTTGTGACCCTCAACGGGAACAGAAACCAGAAGGATCAGGGCAGGTATTGGAGCTTGGGTTTGAAATGAACCTAACACCATAGCAGGAGCCATCTCCTCCATTGGAACCCCAGAAACCTGTGAAACGTTATCGGGCTGGACTCAACAAGCAACCCAACTGACAGACGTTGGAAGCAAGAATAAAGCTTGACCAATGTAGACACCAGACCTTCGACCGGAAAAGGAGCAAAAGAAACAGGGTCATCGTCACAACTAATAATCGCCAAGAAAGCCTTCATGTCTCAACTGAGGAGGAACCCAGCAAACCAAACAGCTTCTTCCAACAAATCTTTAGCCAAACACTTCTCAAGCGGACCAGAGCACAACACCAACCCTTCCATGCAGCACTCAGCAAGGGACAGGCTAAGAGTATCCAACTGAACCACCTTACTAAGCTCCTTCACACTCTCCCACCGCTCAACTCCATTGCCGCCACAGGCTCTCAAGGCTTGTTTGATCCAAAGCCCTAGCACCTTCCTCTCCTCAATCCTCATACTCCCTTGCCTCTAAAATTTTCAATTTACCTCTATTTTGAACTATGTTATCCCCATCAATTGTTTAATATTTTTTCTGGTCTTTGTTTGGACTATTCCTATTTTTTAGACGAACTTATATTTTTGTTCTGGGATATGGAATTATTTACAATATTTTTCTGTCATTATGACTGTGTGATGGTTTTAGCCCAACTGTGTCAGAGATTAGTTCCTCACACCTTTGTGAAATCTTTTCTGTGTTCGGGTGAAATCATCTCTACATTTACTGGCAATATTTATGGATTCTTATTTTTGCAGCCCGACAAGGAAGGCCATTGGAGACTTGGATTATGCACTATTCAAGCTTGCATAGGATTTTGTTAGTCATAGAGAGACACTTCTCATTATCTTCTGTCGATTAATTTTGGGCATGCAAATAACATTGTTTCCACATCCCTTGATAGAAGATAGGTCTATACAAATTACTTTTTATGTTTTCTATAAGGGAATTAATCAGTCCCAGTTTCAAATCTTTTATTGTTATCACGAATTAAAGTTCCTTCTACATTATGTGATTATCAACCTTTAGTACTGACATACATATTTATGTGCATTGTGATTACGGAGAAGGTTATAAGGCTCTACAAATATGTGAGGACTACAATCTGTAACTTGGAAAAACATGGAGCATGGGTACTACATGGGGTGGATGCAACCAGAATAGATCCATTGGTCAACTTCAGAGGAAGAATGTTTGACAAAATAGTTATTAATTTTCCCCATGCAAGCTTTTGGGGGAGAGAAGAAGACCCAGAGGTTATAAAGAGGCATAGGGATTTGATGAGCATGTTCTTTAGGAGTGCTGGCCAGTTATGTAGAAATCCATGTCAACCACAAGGAGGGGTAGCCATATAATAAATGGAATCTGGAAGAAGAATCAATGAAGTGTGGCCTATTCTTATGCAAGTGTCTCGACTTTAAGTTAAGAGATTACCCAGGTTGCACAAATAAAAGAGGAAATAGTTCCCAAATCGATGACAGTTTTTCCTCTAGGAGAGTGTAGGACTTACATTTCCGTGTGATCTTGTTATGCCAAGAGAAGCACCGACGAGAAGGGAAAGAAGGGATAGGAGAATGCTTGGATTCACACTTCCAAATCTGAACCTATCTAGGTGGCTCCTATTCAAACCTTCTAGTTAGATGCCCTTTCTATAAAACTATTTCTTTGTTAAGGCAATTTGCATGCGACAAAGCTTCTTTATAAAGCAACTTTCATATTTGCTATGACACGGTCTACTGTAAATCGTCGAAGGGGGAAGGAGGAGAATTGCGGTATTTTCTTGCATCTACCATCCTCGACATAATATTTGGAGCCCATGAGAATCCGTCCACTACTAATCTAACTATACTTAAACGCCTTTTCTCTCACTATGTCTCTCCCTTCACTTATAAAAAGGCGCGAGGGTATCATGAATGACTCTGCAGTCGAATAGTCTTTCATTTATAAATATATATAAATAGCACGGCATGAAGGTATTCATGGGGCAAAAATACTTTGTTCTCAATAAAACATTAACAGCATATCATCCATACTAACATTTGTTACCTCAGTTGGCTCGCAAGTTTAAGTTGCATAATTGACACATCATTAGGAACAAGGAGCTAATCCAACAGGGTGTCTGAAGTATGAAATTTTATCCTGCTTTAGGAAAAGTGTGTTCTTTGTAGAAACAGCGAATGGAACAAAAAATGTGTAATTAGGCATGTTACATTACCAGGTGGAGCATTGGGAAAAGCCGTTTACAGCTCATGTCGATCTCTACTTAGCATAAAACTTTTGATATTACAGCCCTCATATATGCCACTCCCATGCATTTATATGTCAGGCCAGCAGCTATTTCCTTATTTATCTCATATGTCACAGCACAATACTTGTAAATCCATTTGAGAAACTTCAATATCATTATCTATGTTGGATTAGTTACATTCAGATGTTGCTTACGAAACCTGTACTGCATATGAAATAATATACATGAAAGCTTCCATTTTAAATCTTAAATGAAATTATAGCTTACTCGCACAGCTTTGAGTGTCTATATCAACTGCCATCGACTGGGTTATTTCTTGATGCCTTCCATTCTCAACATTGTAAGGCTCCAACAATGAAGCACCCAGAAATTTCAAAGCCGCATTGAAGTACAACCCATTGCATTCAAGTTCCATGCCTTTATTCTGTAATATGCATCACACAGATGTTAAGAGACAAAAAAAAGGCTAGCCGTCCGCAGAATCATACTGCATCAAATTACAAGAATACTCCTAACCTAGATAAATATATGATGATGAGGAGAAATTATATTGGAAAGACCTTTATATTGTCTCCCGCATGTTTCAGCTCCTTGGCTTCTTTCATACAATTTGATGCAGAAGCTTGCCCATGTTCTCTCTTAGCAGGAAAGAACTCCATCAGCATCCCTTCCTGAAACTCCATTAGATACAGGGGGGTTTTGACGATAGCTTATCATTCCATTAAGTTATCTGCTTTATTGGATTCTGTAGGTACTTTACAAACTTCACCATAAGAAACATCAGTTCCTACTCCTTCCACCCAGGCACCTTTCTCGGGCAACCATGCGCTGTACCATGATATATTTCATGTTGACTGGAGTAGTTGCCAACTATCGAACAAGAACTGAATGAGATAATTAATTTCTTCTACGCGGATAGTGGACCTGTTTGAAGGATCTGATTCGATTTGAAGAGAAGATCTTAATCGTGCACATCTGAACAGAAGGTTTCATGTACAGGGTCACTATTTGCAGAGAAATGAAAAGCTGATTTAACGTGCCGTAGAAGCTAAGTGATGGTGCACACATCCAAAATTTGCCCCGATTTCTCCAGTCAGGCCTATGATTCATATGTTCGAAGGACTAAACTGGCAGTAGATCAACGGTAGCATGGGGATGTCGACGATGTACGCTTCAATGCAGGTAGTCGATGTTCTGCACCTGTCAGAAACCCCAAGAGTTTTCCCCATTGTAGCAAACACCTTCGGCGTAATAAATAAAAGATGGTGGGGGCCGAGCCCCCACCAAACCTCACAACATAAATTTTGACCTATGCGGCCACTCCAATCTTCATCCTATGGAATGTTTGGAAGCCACAGCCAGGCCCTTTAAAACGTTTTTTTTTAATAGATGTTATAGTTATATATATATATAACTCAATTTTGGGTTTTCTTATAAATAAAAATAAATTAATTAATTAAAAAAAATCAGAGATCTCAGAGATCTTCTTATATATATGCATGAGTATCATATATATATATATATATATATATATATATATATATATATATATATATATATATATATAAACTCAATTTCAGGTTTTCGTATAAATATAAATTAATTAATTAATTAATTAAAAAAATCAGATATCTTCTTGTGTGTGTGTGTGTGTGTGTGTGTATGTATGAGTATCTAAATTTGTTTATTCATCCAAGAAAAATAAGTATACATTCTACCACAATATAGATCTATGGAAAAGAAGAAGAATACCCCAAATGGGTATCCTTGGTTGAATATTGCCTTTAACAAATTGGAATTTTTACAACCCCTTGAATAGGGTAGAGAGGATGTGTTTATCCATCCCCCAAGCTTACAATCTCCTCAACCATGGCTTCCTCCTCTTCCTCCATCTTTCGTAAGACAAAATAAAACAAAGAATGAATTAAATGAACAAAAGAAAAAAGAATAAAAGACTCCCTTAAGGATTTGTAGGTTTAGTTGAAATTCTCCCCATCCTATGGTCCATATTGTTTTCATCCAAGGGCCAAGTTTATCCCCTACAATAGTTAGGTGGAGGTAGGTAGGGGTGATCATTTGACCACATGGGTCTCCTTTTGAAAAGGGGCAATTAGTGTGTGTTGAAAGTAAATAATTTTATTATCTTTTATCCTTGAAGTAAATTAAATAAACTTCCTCTTATTAGTTTAATTAAATTTTATAATAGAGAAATAATTAATTAGCTTGGTGTAATAAAGGGGTTTTTGACTTGGGCTTTAATTAATTAGCTTGTTTCTTGACCTTAGGAAATCACTCTTTTGAGAAATATTTAGGACTATTTAAGAGAAAGAATGTTAAACCTTATCGTAGCCTAAATCAATTTGGTTACTTAATTATTATTATTTAATTAAAATTGTTGTGACGTTTGTTTATTAACCTAGGGATTTTCTTAACTTTTCAGTCATCTTTAAAAAAAAGAATTATTCCATAATTTTCTAATATACCGCTTATTTGGTCTTGGGTTTTCATGTGCAAAAATTTGCGGGTGTTACACAAATATTAGTTGTAATAACTTGCAGGTGCAAATTATGATAATTATGCCTATGCGGCATTGTATGCAAATAATAGAACAATGTGTTTGTTGTAAGTATCTACTTTAAATCCAAAGTATAGTCATTGTGTAAACGTTTGTTTTGAAAATGGCAATCTTAAAAATTGGATATCAATATTAGTTTTTTAAAAAATCATAATTTAGATTTATTTTGCAACATTGTGATTGTAAATATATATTGATTTTGAATGGAGCTAACATATTATCAACATTATATAGACCAACTATTATATATAATAATTGCTTACTATTTATCTATTGAGTTTCAAATTTGGGTGGGTATTGAAGGAACTTACCCACTTTACAACAACCAAACTTACCATTGATATATATGTGTAAGTGTATTGTTTTGGTAAGATTAATTTAATGTTTAGCTTATATAACGTAATCAAGAAAACATTGCACGAAACTAGTTAAAAATATATGTTAACATTCGTCATTATTGATTCAGTTGAATAAAGGAAACATGTGTATTATAATTTAATATTATATCCAATCCAATTCATTAAAGTTACATATAAATAGATTTGCCTCATTTATTTTTGTTTTAGTAAAGATTGTGTTTTAGTAAAAAAAGGTTATAAAGTATTTTCTAAATAAGATACTAGGACTTATTTTAAATCAGGTATTATGATCCTCGATTTAAGTTTACAATTTGTAAACATGAATATGAATGTTGATATCTAAAAAAATTAATCGCCTTCAATAAAAATATAGAATTAAAGGAGCATTAATACATTTGACAAATTAATTTGAAAATGTTTGTATCGTGTAGTGCCCACTTCCTTTCGACACTTTGATACTGATCATGATACTGCTGACTATATTATGGACATTATTATAGTTTTGATTTAGTATTAGGCTAGATGTTAGATCATGGATTACGGTTGACTTTGATTTATATATGATGCATGATGATTATGAGAGACACTTTATATATTTATGATGATATATTGTTCGACATGGTTATATTTATGGATGTTGTTCGGACATGTGATATTTGGATATATTGAGTAGACCTAGAAAATGGAATTAATTTGATGATCATATAGTTATTAAGGAAATCGTAAGTGATATTGTTGATTATCTGGATGTTGTTGTGATATATATATATATTTATGATTTTAAAATTATATTTATATTCATTGGATGTTCTGATATGGCCACGAGGTCGAATGGGGTAATTGTGTTTTACATGTTAAAATATCACAACAAACATTGGGGGATAGGAGACCAACCACATTGGAATTCTAGATGAATTCAACAAGGTCACCATGGCAACATGTATTTGTTGTGTGTGTTTGATTGTTATTAGGGATTCCCATGGGGGGATCACCTTCGAATGTGACCAAGGGATTTATGTTTTTTATTTTTATTGGTCCTTTGTTAATGTTGTATGTGTTGTATAAGTGATGTGCTTTCCCTTTTCATTATTGAATTAAATTGTGGTAAATAATGTGAGTAATCATATTGTTAAAATTAATTAATCAAATTGGGACATAAGAAAGTAATTATTAGAGTTGTTGGCCTAAAATTAAAGTGTTGTAAGTGATGTGTAAGAGATGTGTAAATTGATTTTGGATTATGAAACACTCCACCTTCTTTGAAATTCGAATTTGTCCTTGGAGGCTTATTTTGGAGGCTTGTGGGACAAGTTAAACTTGTCTCATACCTCTTAAATTTGCATACCCACATTACCTATGGTTGGAGAGTTTAAATATAGCCTTCATTACGTGTTTTTGTAAGTGAAGTTGTATGCTTTAATTGCACTTTCCTACATGCTTTCAATTTCAATCCTTATGGGGTGTGGGCTTGATCTGAGTGTGTAAGTAAAACTATCATTTATTCACCTACTTATTTACTGTGCCTTGGAGATTGAAGTTGACCTTGGGTGTTAGAATTGAAGATGTGTGAAGTTGCATCCTACATGGATCCACCTCATCCTTTTCTCTTCCCTCTTCTATATATTCAAATTCATTTGCTTGTTTTTGGGTTTCTTCACTTTTATCACTTCATTTTTAGCGACTTGATTTTGGTTTTTGGAGCTCTTGCAAATTAGGAGAAAGTTGGAGATTGTTGCATGCTTGTAGATTGTTCATCTTAGACTATTTTTCATTGGAAATCTTGTTGTGTTTGAACCTTGAAACAAACTCCATCATGGAGAGGTAAGAGCTTAGCTCTTGGAAATGCTCTCCTTTCATTTTTATGCATATGTGAATGGTTGAATGTTTGAATGTGTTGTTTTTTTGTTGGCTGATTGGGTAGATGGCCTAGGAATGGTGTAGGAGAAGACTATGGGGTATTTTGTGGGAGGCATAAGTGTTTTGGGGAGGTATAAGTGTGGAGGGAGTTGGGATTTGGGTTCCACCTTACAAAGAAATAGCTTGCATTTCTTTACTCATTGTGGGGTGCCATAAGAGGTTGCGGAGGCATAAGGAAATATGATGAATAAGGGCTACATGGGGGAGGCATAAGGGCATGTCAGGGATTTTAAAAGATATATATTTTGGTGTTTTGTTCTCAGGTGGTGATACCCATTTCCCCTTTGGGAGGCATAAGAATAATCCCCCATAGTTTCTTGCTCCTTTGGCTTGCATGATGAATCCTGAGTGTTGTTTGTTGTCTTTATCCTATGGTTGTAAAATGCAGTTTTTATTTTGAATGTATTTTAAATGTGAAATTTGTTTGTGTGTTGTGGAAGCCTATTGTTGCCATGTGTTGGAAAACATTTCTTATTGCTTTGTGGTTGGGGCTCAGGGACCAATGAAGAAGGATGGCTTCTCCCTTGTCATTGGATATCTTGGTTGGGTGGAGAGTGTTTCCTTCCCCCTATTCTATTGTGATCAAATTGAAATAAAGAAAATGGAGGATATTCATGTTGTTGTTCTGGAGGGGACGACAAAGACAAATTTTACATTCCTTGTTGAGATTATTTGAAATGTGAAAGAGATATACTCTATTATTTGGTTTTGAATAAATGTGGAAGAAATTGTATTATGTATATTGTAATTAAGGAAGAAGAAAAAATTCTTACAATCCCTTGTGAAAATTATTTCGTAACCTTTTCCTCCTTGAAGTGGATGATCTTGTATATTATTGTGTTGGAAAGACTACTCTGTTTTAATTATGAAAGTTGTAATTGATTATGGAAGAATATATCTTGTATTCAGTTCTGTGAACATAAAAGATAGATATGCATTTGGTATGTTGTATTTCAAAAATAAGTGGGAAAGAAGTATTAAGATATTCCTTTGAATTAATAGAAGTGTTTTACCTTGTTTAAATGATATTATTTCCATTGGAAATCTTTGTTTAATATACAGTAGGAAATCTTTTTTTGTAAAAGTGAAAAGGAAGCACTTATGAAGAAATATTGCACTACTCTATCTCATTTGAAATGTTTAATTTAAAAAAACAGAAGTTGCATTCTTGTCTCTATCATTTTATTGAAGGAAATAAAACTATTTAAAACTAGCATGGAATAAATTCATTATTTTTATTGCATGGCAAAAGAGATAGTTTAATTTTTGTTCTTGAAATGTAAAAACTTCATTTCTACTTCATTGTATACTTTACAAATTCCTTTTTATCAAATGTCCAAAACAACCATGCAAATCTATAAGAGACAAATGAAATATTCAATTAGACTTAATGAGATCAGAATGGTCCCCAAACTAAACTTAAACACTAAAGAATTTTTTAAAGAACCTTTCAAATCGAGTAAAGGTTAAATTGCAAGTATTTTGTTGTGTAAACATTGGTAATTTTTGAAATGCAAATCAATCAAACAAATTGACCTTTTTTTATACCCTACATTCTTTCAAATGCAGATATCCATGTCTGTTTGACATGTTGAAGGAGAAAGAATGAAAAATTTGAACAAAATTCATAAGTTAAAATGACCAGTTCACTTTTAAGTGATAGCAAAATGTTTTCTCAAAATTGACCCTTTAAAATTTATCAAAATTAAATTCTTAAGGTTGTTGTGTAAAGAGGACGTCGATAGCTTTCTAGGAAGTCCTCATTTTCCAAGAACTAGGTTCCCAATCCAAATTTATGGCCTTATGAAGTTTTGACTTCATTCCAGGCTCAATGACTAATCTAAATGTCAAAAAAAAATTGGGGAAAAAAATTGCAACCGGACCCGCGGGCCCAAAAATTACTTTTTTTTTCTTTCATGCGAAAGAAACACAATAAAATTAAGTTCCCTACCACTCCGCTGACCTGTACATTTTTCTGCATCAGAAAAATAATATTCTAAGTCCAAATGTTATTTTGGTAATTTTTCATCCGTGGCCCCACCGCCCTATAGCCAATGAGTGCTCAACATGTGGCTTTGTTTGGCATCGGTAGAGGCGCAGATCATTTTCAAACTTAGCCCCTACAAATTATTTTTTTGGAAAAAATCCTTAAATTTCTTTGCAAGCCCACCGACCCGCAGCAAATGGTTTTTCGAAACGTGGCTTCATGAGGTGTCGGCAGAGGCGCGGAAGCACATTTAAACTCACTTTTTTTTTTCCTTTTTAAAACTCTAAATTTTCTAAGTTTTTCCGCCGACCCGCTAGCCCGCAACCAATGATTGGTTAACACGTGGCATCGTCCGGCGTTGGTGGAGGTGCGGGTTAAATTTAGCCTTTGCTTTTTTTATCACAAAAGTATAAAATTCTTAAGTTTCCTCACAAACCTGTTTTCTCTGCATGAATCAAGGCTGGACACGTGGTGCCTTGGGCGACGACGGAGGCTTGGATCATTTTGATCCCTTAACATTTTTTGGCAAAAAGCTAAATGTATTAAAATTTTCCAACGACCTACCTTCTCTTTGGGTTGAAGTGTTTGGACATGTGTCCCCTTACGGGCTTGCGGGTGCATGGAGGTAAAATGCACCTTTGTCTCAAAAGGGAAAAAGTGTTAAATTCCTTCCCTGATCTTCCGGACCACATCTAAGAAAATTTAGGTTTCCCACTCTGTCAGTCCTCTTTTCTCCTGTGGGAGAAATTTCTCTCCGAAGTCCACAGGCCCGAGTTGGGGAAAATTTTCCTCCCTAGGCCCGCAAGCTCTCTTGGGAAAATTTTCACCCCAAGTTCCATCGGCCCATAACTTGAGAAATATGAAGAGTTAGGAGGAATTATTTATATCACCGAAAAGGTGAGGAAATTCCCTATCTAATGGGATTATTTTTAGGAATATTTAATTAGGTTAATCATGAAAAAAATTAAATTGAATCCTTAACTGAGTTCTGGGAGTGGGTAAGTAATAATTTACTCTGATAATTTTAAATATGAATTCTTTCCTCCCTATAATTAAACCTTTCTCTTCTCTTGGATCTTGTGCAATTAAATACCTTGGGTATTTAATTGTTTTGGTCCCTTAACCCTAAAATTGTAATCAAGGAATATTTAACTAAAATGTCAATGTAATCAGTGATTAAATTAATCCTTGGGGAGATTTGAGCTAAGTGTGGATTTATTACACTTATTACTTTATAATGTGGAATTAGTACTTGTTATAATGGGAAATGTTATTAGTTGAATTTAAGTGTCCTTGACACTTTGATTGTTAACACTTTTAAAAATATATATATTCCAGAATTTTTCTAACTAAACCTAAGTTGATCTTGGGTCTGAAGTGGGAGTTTTTTTAGGATGTTACAAATACTCAATATTCTATGGAACTTACACAGTATTAAATTAATTTCAAATAATTATTTAAATATTGTGTGTGGATTGACAATATTTATGTTATTTCCTATATATTCCTTCATTTCCTACTTTTTTTTACATAAGAACCATCATTCAATTTTATATATTGATTGACTTTATAAAATACAACAAAATAAGTTTGTATACGTATAATACATTATGGGGTTTCACATATTTCATGTAATTTAATGTTTTTATTAATTCAAGTAAAAAAGGGTTGAGAGGACCCTTTTTCATTTATATAACTTGAACCAAAAAGATATATATGAGTGACATGTTTTTACATGTCATATAGGGTTGCATTTATTTTCAATACTAAGACCATTGTAATCCTAGAAACTAACCAAAAAAAACTAGAATGGATGGAAAACATACAATTCTACTAGACATTACACAAATAATTGTAACATAAACAAAACCTACCACAGGGAATCAACAAAATAAAAGTCGAGCATGAGGAGACATTACTTGGAAGAAATCTCAAAACCAATGTCTGAATACCACTAGATATGGGGAAGGAGCCTTACCAAACACCTTATCATCCACATAAATGGAAAATCCATCCAAAAAATAGGGTTGAGAAGAAGGTTGTGGATCATATCCATCTAAAAATGAGGGGTGAGAAGAAGGTTGTGGATCTATGCAACCACCCAAGGAAACATCATGTTAATCAAGCACCACCATTCACGACAAGATATTGTATGACCTTGCCACCTATTTCTTCAAAGCACATATTTTGGGAGCCACTCAAACGATGCAGGACTTGAGATCAGTGAAATCAATATACATGAGGATAAAAATAGAGGACAACCCACTTTGGTTGTGATTCTTAACCATCTTTGCAAAATCAGCCAACACCTTGATCATATCCTCTAGTTCACCGAACACCTCATGTGTCACGAACCCATCAAAAGAAAAGTATTCCCCCCAATAGAAGTATAGGTTGAGCTATTCCACTAGTACACCAAGACCAAATTTATGGTGTAGGGAAATGAAGTGAGCAAAAATACCTATAGCCACCTATTAGTTGAGAGATATGTGAAGAAAATTGATAAAACAAGAAAGAAGAAATCTTGGAGTTCACATGAAGGTAGGTAGAAATCTTGGAGTTCACATGAGGGTGGGTAGAAATCTTTAAATATTTAGTGTTTGATACTATTTTAATGGAATTTAACATAGGATTTGACTTAACAACAAAAATATGATGTATTCTATTTTATGTTGGGGATGATAAAAATTCATTTCCCTCATAGAATGCGAATATTGAAAATAAGCAAACATTGGCCTGGTTGTTGATGGAAATTGGATGAGAGTTTCCGAAGAAACTAGAGAAGATACGATGAATGTGAATGCCCAAGGCACCAAAAATAAAGGAAGGCATACATGTGTGAGATTGACATGAATCGCTACATGAAGGGATAAATATTTATTTCCATGTGATAATATTGATTAATGATTTTCCATATAAATCAAATTCAATTCTTCTCAATGATTATTTTTGAAGTATGAGTGGGAGCTTAGTAAATCCTTTAATCATGATTCCCCTAAGCCATCCAGAGGATCCACCATATTATTTACTATATCATCAATGGTGTCACTACGTCAGACCTATTAATGGGATTATTTATTGGTTTTTACAAAATTTCAAAATCATTCCATTTTTCCAACACAAATGCATGCAAAAGCCCTGAATTTCATTTTTTTCTTTCTTTGAATATTTAGGTATTGAATTTCGACCCTTATAATCCTTCTTCCAATTTATAAGAGGTCACTGGGCCTCGATACCAATGCAACTTCAATAAGCACATTCCTTTTGGCCCTACAAAACAATAGAAATTAGGAACATAATAAAAAAAATTACTATTGGAACTGCCTTTATAATAATATTAATAAAAGAGAGTAACATTAGCAAGGGTGATTAGAGAACTCACAGTACCACAAACAAACCACGAAGGAAACACGAAACACCAAAATGATAGATGAAACAAGCAAAACTACCACGACTCAAGCACAAACCCAAAACAAGTGGAAAAAGTACAAGGTGCAAAGGCACACCGCAACAGATCGAGTAACAAAAGGCTCAAAGTGCCCCTTCTTCTCTTTAGGAATCCTGACAATAGTCTAATTCACTAGCTGGGAAGCCAAAGCTTGTAGAGGATCTAGGTGAAGACTATTTAGATGGGATTTTTTTTTCATTTTCTTTATGGTAGATAAATCAAACATGCATTTTTGGCTATGTTGTTGGTTATTTCGAAAATACATTTTTTATTTATATACCATTAATAAAATGAAAACGAAATCCCATCCTACATAAAAAGTATGTTCCAAATTTTTTTAATACTTAAGCATCATACCATAGTTAATTTCTATGAAATCATACACGTTGAACAATAATTCGATCCCTATCAAATTTTGTTTCTAAATATGGAAACAAATTATATTTCATGATCCAAATAATTTTTGGTACCACAATTTAAAAACTAGATAGATTTGTTTATTCATGGGAAATAAAAATAAAAAACCGCACAATCCTTTTATTAAAATTGTTGAATTTTCCAAAAACTTTCCCTCCCATAAGAAAAAATGATAGAAAAAGTAAAATTTTACCCACAACTCAGCTTGATGAGGTTTTGAGTTTATTTGTTTATTGTAATATAATTAATATTTCTGTTATAGAAATATATTTTTAACATTTCCACAACTCATATTTAAGGAGACTATTGCAACTTCCATAACCAATACACAAAGAGATAATAAAATACTTATATTACGTTGAATCAAAGAAATCACCTTTAAAATTTAAAATGTCTGTCACAAAATTTTCTAATTAAACAAGGGTTTTGGTGCAGCTAGAGTACCTTCCGTGAGATGTGGCTTACGAACATTAAGGAGGGGAAGGAAAACAACAGCCCTATTTTAGACATAGGAACAGTAATTTATGTTATTTTGTATTGTTACTTGTCTAGGTATAGCTCTCATACCATGCTAAAATTCATGGATCAGCTAACAGTCGAACCCAAGATCTTGAATGTGTACTTTCCGGTGTTTTGTCACTAGTCTACGGACAATTCTCATGTCAATGTTTATTGCTCTTTTTAACTATCATCAGTCAAAATTCTGGATTCATTTGCATTATCTCTCATATGTGTTGACATTATCCTCAATGGTTTGATCATTGCCAATGATTTGTATCTTATTTTTGCTTTTTTCAACAAGGGTTTGATATGCCTTAACCTGATACTAAGTCTCTCAATGCCTATATGCTTCAGTCAACAATGTACCAAGGGTACAAATATTTTGATTCAATGTTATTGTGCTTACAGGGCTTAGTTTTCATTAATATTAAGCCTACACATGTTTTATGTGGGAAAAAAAGAATTTTTTTTGAATTTACATGACAACTTTAGATATGTTCAGAAGAAATCACTTATTCATATTTCCTCTCTCTTTGGCACCCTGAATGTAACTGTGAGTGTTTTCTTCATAAGTATGCTTCTTCTCCATTTCTGAAACCCCAACAATTCTCATGTGCAAACTGAAACAAAAGAAGCTCAATATCATCTGATAGTATCCATTAATGTTTTATAGCCCAAGAAACTTCATTCCTAAGAAACTTCACTGACTTAATCCATAATTTCCTTTTTTATAAGTTCAACTTCATTTAATTCCAGATACCTTTAAATATGTCATTAAAAATTTATTGAGTACACTAAAATCAGAATCTGTTGGACGTCTAAGAAGATCCAATAGGTCAAAGTTATCAGTTGATTTTGTAAAGTAAAACACAATATTCGTGATTGGAAGGAATGAAGGTTGCCTAAATATTGTTGTAGTCTGCATCACTCTATTGCATGACATCATCTTGAAAGGATGGTATATTCAAAAAGAAAAAGAGAGTTCAAGCTAAGCATATATATATAACTATTGAATATGATATATTTTGATTTAAAAAATTGTTTGTAATAAATAATCAGTAGAGTAAATCTTATAGACATCCAGGGATTATAAATCGATGTCGAACATGAATAAAAGGAATCTTCATAATGAAAAGATACATTGATCAGCTTAAGATAACTTCTATAGCTTATATTTAGTGGGTGGTCTTCACATAATTGTATCTTCCATATATCAATAGTAATCTCTTCTTAAACCTCACTCACAGTGGGCCTATGGGATGGCTCCTCTATATTACATCTTATTGTGTTTTATTGCCTTTGTCCATGTCATAATTGCTTATCAGCCTTTTCTCCACCACCGGTAATATTTGTTCATGATCTTTAAACTGCTCTGCATATGGTGTGACCTATTGAATCAAACACAGAGCCTTAGTTTTTAATACTAACATAAATCAATGATGAGTCTAAATAGTGAAAGATTGTTTGGATTTTTTACCCATTTAATGAGGTCCACTTTCTCTTCAAATAGTTTAAAATCAACTAGTCTTCTACAACATATGATGTCTGGGAAAACCACCCCGAAACTATACACATAACTTTTCTCCATCAACATATTAGTGCTAAAATATTTGTCCCAAACAAAATCAGTAAATAATAGAAATAAAGAAGCACAGTATGTCAACAATATTTAGAATGGAAAGAGATATTTATTTGGGGTCTAAATATATTGCAGTTCCTGTCACACCAGTAGAAATATGAGAAGCCTCTTCATCCATTGCTACTCGTGAGAGTCTAAAATCGGCCAATTCACCATTCAAATTGTTGTCCAGAAGAATGTTGGTTGTTTTTACATTTCTGTGAATGATTTTCAGGGTGGAACCTATGTGCAAGTACTCCATTCCTTACAAGACATCAGTAGATGTTGAATCATGCAAAGGACTTTTATCCTTAAATATTTTAGAAATTTTTGCCTAGAAAAAGAAAGCTACCTTATGTTGCATCCAATGCTATTTTAAGTCTGGTTTTCCAATCTAGTTATGGATATTTCAATAGATTACTACCTGCAAACACAGAGTAATAATCAAACATGTTTTTCTTACCTGTATTTCTATTGTGAAGGCACAAATTTGAAAGAAATAGTTCAAGCAGAAAATTTACCATAAAGGTGGTGATTTAAGGATCCCCTAGGAATTTACTCGTATACAAGCATTAGGTCTCTTGATTCATTGCAATAACCCAACAAAGACACCAAATTCTTTTGATGGAATCTGGAAAAAAGATCAATCTATTCATTAAGCCAAGTTTATCTTTCTTTCATAGCAGTGAAGCATAGGAAACTTTCCAAATGTGAAACATCGAAAGGTGCTTTAGCATTACCTCATTTAAGAATTGTGCAATTCCCTGTTTTGAGAAGAAGGAGAGCATTTTGACAACTATTTGCTTTTCATTTCACATTTTACCCCAAAACACCAACGTAAAGCCACCTTGTCCAATGTTGTGGGTAAAATTTTGTGTAGATTTTTTCATTCCATCTAGAGAAAAGGCACGAGATTTTGATGGATGTGGCACCATAATGATTGAATAATAATCTGCAATAAGGCACAGGATTTTGATGAATTTGGCACCGTAAGGATTGAATAATAATCTGCAATAATCTAAATTTAGCCATCATGGATTATGCTAAAGATCCAAATAGGAAGGCATTTCATTAGTACCTAGAATGTTACTAGCAGTGCCTTTCTTGAATTTCTTCTTCTGGCTAATTAGAGTAACAACTACTAAAGCTACACCTATTATGACAAATCCGGTTGTGACCACTCCAAGGATAACCTTCACTTTGGTCCTCTTTGAGTGGAAGGAGCATTGACATTCACCCTCATTCATACAAAGGTAGAATTTATCACCGTATCTGTGACACAACAATGGAAGATTGTAAATTTGCATCAGAAATTTTAATAAATGCATATTTGCAATCATCATTTTACAATTGAAATATGTTGTTGGATAAAGAATTTGAATTATAAATTAAAATACCTAATTTCCTATGATGGCTGATCTAATAGTTACTTTGGAATTACACCACTGAAATTGTTATTGTTTATAACTCTATAACAATCACAAATGAGCCGATAAACATTGTTTACATTACATTATTAAGGCACAACTATTGATTCTAAATAATAGATGATGATTTTCGAAATGACACTCACAACTCGTTAAGATTATGCAATTGAGATAGCCAGTTTGGAACTCTGCTACTTAACATGTTGTTCTGCAGGTACCTACATCACCCAGTTGTAAACCTTAATATCTATTAATCTTAATTTTCCAAAATGTTAAAGTGTGAGTAGCAACGACTTTGAGAAGGGTAAAACTTACAATCTCTTCAACCTAGTTAGGCCCGAAACTTTTGGTAATTCTCCAGTTAGATGGTTGTTATGAAGTGACCTGGTGATATATGCCACCAAGAATAGGTTAATAATTAATATGATAGTTCAGTTTGAATGTTATACCTTTAGTATAAGATGAATTGTGATAATTTGTTTGATTACATCAATTTATAATTTTTTTGTCTAAAATGATTACAGAATTTGAGGCTCAGATGTAAATGAGTTCGGTCAATTGGGTAAGAGCAGGTGGTATTGATCTGGCCAGATTCCTTCCAGACAAGTTTTTGAAAACACAAGTTTTCTCATAATTTTACTTCAAAAAAAAGGGAACTGTACATTATATTTTTTAATTCATCTTACATTTCTGAAACCCTTACAACTAATGAGATGTTAGTACACTGGGTTCCCTCCCATGGCAGTATGAAGCAAGGATCCAAAGTCCAATCCTTAATATTAAATTTTTGTTTTACAACTGCCAGAGCTTGGGCTGCAAGATAATTTCAAGAGAGTTTGAATCACAATTGCAATATTTTAAAATATTGCAAAAACTACAAACAATAGAAGGAAATTGTGTACTGACCATCTATTAAAGAAGTTGCAGGTTGAGTGGGAAGCAGGTGGTAATGGTCAAAAGAGTTAATGGTTGATTGATCTTTTTTATCTCATCCTATAACTCATTAGCAGGCATTAAATTTGAGTCCTACCTAACAAGATTAAATATTATCAAAATCAAAAAAGTGTATTCATTAGCACTTACCAGGACAAATGCATGACCAGGCTATGGATAATCTGCACATATCCACCCCCATTTCATCCATTATTTCCATGTCTTCCTCAAATGTTTATGCGGAATTCATACCATCATAAACATAATTTTTTTCAAAACAGCTAGACTAAGGGTTTGTATTTTTTGATGTGAAAATACTTTGTAGTGGTGATATTCGTCTGTTGCTCTATCTTTGTTCCTTCTGTGCACAATTTCTCCTACAAATTCAACAGCCATAGCAATCAAAAAGGGGGAAATAATTCACAAGAATTAGAAAGGAACCCAAAGTAATAAAAAAGGGGGAAATACTTATCAGGGAGATGGGAGAACACATACCAATTGTTGAGCCCCTTTCCGTCTTCAATATAACCCCCATCATACTGTGACAAGATTTTCTCTTTAAAAGTTAGAATTTTGAAACATTAAATCTATTTCTTCTCCTGAAACAAAAATACTGAGGGATCCATTAAAGTGGAGGCGAAGCACCTGATACGCAGAAGACCCCACGCCAAAATCAAAATTGGATGGAAAATTTTTCCTATTAAATTCTACACCATAACCTCCTGTGGTAACAGAAAAGTGGAAATTGATGATAGATGATTTGGATCGAAAAAGGAATCAAAATTGATATGTGATAGGGAGAAATGCATGCATGCCAAGTGTCTGTAGGAAATACTAACAGGATTCATCTAAAACAAATAAATTGGGAATAAAATATGTTGTTGGAAATGAAAGGAAAAGAAAGGACCAATGAATAGCAAAAGAAATAAAAAAATTGGGCGACATACACTATAGTCTGTGGGAACAAGAAATTTGACCTTGGGAAAATAATGGTATGCCAATTTAATCAGCCAGTAATAGTGCACCACCCCATCGCTTTCCATCTAATTATCCAAAGTGAAAACAATACTATCCTACCTACGGTAGGTACTAATAATGGACATTATGTATTAACCATATACTATTATATTACGTTTTTTATAAGGGTAAATTTTGGGACTTTTGAAAGGACCCAATCCCTTCTATAAAAGACCAAAATATATAAATAATACATTGAAAATAGAGACCAAGGATATGAAAAAAAGTAAAATGAAGGTTGGTGGTTTACATTGAATCGGTTCAAAATGTGTCAATGGAAGCGGTGCTCTCATTGGAATCAAATGTGATAGAATTCGTGGCACGACCTTTGTGTAGCCTGTCATGGATCTATGAAAGAAAACACATGTCAAATTTGGAGCATGATGTGTTGGGGGAGGTGGAATCTTTCGTTGACGATTCACCCATCTCTACAGATGGAGTTGTTCTCAATGTGGAAAGCTTCGATTTCCCTATTTCAAGGCCAAGTTTTGAAAAGTAATTCTTTCCTTTGGCGTTGTCCATAGACCTAACCCAATATAATGAATGCAGAGGTTGTTTTGGTTAACGATTTGATCGATGAGACCGAATGTGAAGAGTTCATTGAAGAATTATGATTGAAAATGGAAGAAGAGAACTCCACGATAGGTAAATTAGAAGTCATCTTGAACTTTGAATCTATTATTCTACCCAAACCGATATGTAGGTCTAAAGGTGTTTTGGCCCCCTGTCCTTGACCTTCACTCTCTTAAAATATTTAATGTTGGGGACTAGGTACAATGACTACTTAAAGTTGACTTCTGCGTCACTAAAGGTTATCAAGGATCCATCTGAGGAAAATGGCTAGAATCTTGTGCGGCATATGAAGTCTAAGATGAAATGATTGATTGGTCCTTGTTTTTATTTTGGTATTGCAACTAAGATGCTTGTTTCTGTTAGTTTTCTTAATATTTTCAATGTTCTATCTTTGCATTTGGCCTTTGTCTTCCTGGGTATGGTCCCAGTAAAAAAACCTTTATTCTTAATAAAAAAAGTTAGCAGATGACTAATAACAATTTTACAATATACTTACCACTATTAATGAATCCATTTGACACATTTTCTAGGGAATCCTTTCCTCCTTATATGGATTGTAATCAATTCTTTTTAAATATTTACAATAACATAGTCATGAGTAATATACAGTTTCAAAGACTCTATCTTTTGAAACTTATTAGATGAAAAATCCTATTCCAAAATTGTAACTTTTCCAACTAAAAACTAATTATTTGTATCCACCAAACCTAGGAGGATATTTTTTTTGTGATTTTTGGGAGGTGTAGTTGGTTGTTTTATGATGCTTGGGAGGTATATGGAGATGGTTTGTAATGTTTCAAGAGGTATATGTAGCTATTTTATGATGCTTTGACAGGTATATGAAGATGTTTTTTGAACTTTTAGGAGGATTTTGGTATTGGTATTATGGTTTTATGTGTACTCTTGTGAGTCTCGGTTATGTCTTGTAATGTTACTTCTATCTTGACCATATATAGCTACAGTTATAGTTTGAGTTACGTGAAGCCTTTATATGTGCACTATTGGGAATTTCATGTTGTTAGAGTATGCTTATATTATGAGTGCATTTGTGTTAAGAGCATGTGTGACAAGTATTGTGTTGTGAGGGCTATGTATCTTATTTTCATGGTTCAGTTGAATTCTTCTGATGTGATAAATTCATGAAGGTACGTATCATGATGTCTTGTGAACCATTAGTGTTGTGTATGACCCTCATGTGGTATTATGATGTCATTTTTTGTTGGGCACCCACAAAAAAAAACTAAAATCTTAAAACAATAAAATATTAAGAGATTGAGGTTAATAAATATTGTTAAGGAAAATGATTAACTAAGTAATAATGTAAAGTAGAACTATCAATCTTCAAAGAACATTAATAAATTGTCAAACATTACCTTCTTCCTTGCGGTCACACTTTGGAAACAAGTGTTCTCTCGATGGTGGCATGAGTCATCAATTATTTCCTCCTTTCTCATGAGCACCTCTTCTAATCTTGGTCTTATGTCATTATTGACTTCCTTTCTTATGTGTCCTTGGAGATTGGGCATTGTGTCACATCAAGGATGATGCTTTTATGAGGGGAGGGAAATGTAGTGCCTTTCTAAAAAAAAATCAAAATAATAACAAAAAAATTATGAAGGCATGTGGCAGGGTATGGGGCACTAATTATGTCATAGAACTACATTATTAGGGGGTTACATGTGGTAGTCTCCATCATCTGTGCCAAGGAGAATTGCACGGGCCATCATCACACTAAAACCCAGTCAACTTTGAAAACTTAGAGGTAATTGGAAAGTTGAAGTGCATTGGTAGAAATTTATATAGATGTGGACGGGAAACTGTAAGACAATGATGGGATAATATTTTGGGGCAGCAGTTTAAAAGATATGAATTTCTACATGCAACAGTCTCACTGTTCCACCTATGTTATAAACAACTCTCTAACCAAATATGTTTTATCCTTCCCTCGTACTCTAAGGTTGTGTCAAAAAAGTGAGCTCTAGAATAGGGCATGAACGTCCGTCAAAGCTTAAAGATGGAGGACATTTTTTAGATGATGTAGTTGCAAACATTGGTAGACATGTTTGAAAATTATGAGATGTTAGGTTGTGGAACCTATTTTCATGTGAGAAAGTGTTGAATACAATACACTAATAGTAATGTACACTTTCCACAGCTGTCTCACCGGGGTTCAGGGGTGGCAACCCCCGAGAAAAAAAAAATTGACCTTAAAACGTGCCCAATATACCGGGAAACATGTTTTTCTCATATGGGTAGGATTTTGACCCATAGGTTTATGGGACGGTTTTGGCCCATGGTTTTGATACCCACAATTTTGTAAAACTGTCTAATCAGTTGTCTACTTATATGGTTTTATGCATATGGTAGATATTATGTAACATTGCAGATGTGTTTTGAATTTGGGTGTGAATTCTGTAGAGTTTGTTGAGCATAGCTCCAAACAGATATGGGTATTGTATTGAGAGAGCGGTGGCTTTTAATAAAATCTGAGCAAGTGATTCTTGGCGGACGTAGCCCAAATTAGGTGAACCATGTTAAATATTCTCTTTGTGTTGTGTTATTTTATTGTGCACTTTTATTTAAGATCTATAATATTTTTTGCATATTAGTTTATACTATTGTGATTCTGCGAGGGATTATTCCACATATTTTATCCCTTATTTCCTAACAATTGGTATCAGAGCCTGGTTTTCTTTGTATAAGTGTTGAATCGCAAGGAGAGTTTTATCTTGAGTGGGAGTTATGGCAGATGATGGAAGATCAAGGGTTGATAAATTCAATGAGCACAATTTCAGTCTTTGGAAGATACAAATGGAAGATTACCTTTATCAAAAGGATCTTTATATTCCATTGTCTGAGAAGGTGAACAAACTCAAGTATGACAGATGCGGAATGAGATTTGCTGGATATGAAGGCACTTGGGACAATCCAACTATGTCTTGCATCTTTAGTATTATTTAATGTTTCAAAGGAAAAGAATAAAAAAGAACTAATGAATGCATTAGGGAAGTTGTATAAGATTTTTTTAGTGAAAAAGTTGTTTGATATGAAGATGTCTGAGAATGGTTCAGTAGCAGATTGTTTAAATGATTTTAATACGGTTGTAAATATGTTAGATTTGGTTACAATAGAATTTGATGAAGAATTTAGGGATTTATTAGTTCTTTTCTCTTTACCTAAGAGTTGGAATAGCCTGGTAATGGTGGTAAGAAACTCGGTTCCAACTAATTCAAAGTTGAAGTTTGAGGATGTTGTAGGGGTGATTCTAAGTGAGGAAATGTGAAGAAAAAACTATGGAGAATATTCTACTTCAGGGAATGCTTTGACAATGGAAAATAGAGGTAGACAAAAGAATAAAGGAAGCCATGAAAAATCAAAGGATCAAGCAAGGTCAAAATCCAAAAGTAAGATAGTATGCTAGCACTGTGGAAAGTCTGGGCATGCAAAGAAGGATTTTTGGGAACTTTGGGACAAGAAGAAACAATAGGAAGAAAAAAAAGAGGCAAATGTGGCAATGGGTAATGTATGTCAGGATGCTTTGATTCTTTCTTTGCACAATATTACTGAATCTTGGGTTTTATATTCAGGGGCTTCTTTCCATGCTACTCCACATAGGCATTATTTTGTTGATTATGTTCAAGGAGATTTTGGGCATGTTTTTCTTGGTGATGATGAGTCTTACAGCATAGTTGGAAAATTTTCTATTCATGTTAAGATGCAGAATAGGAATACTTGGTTATTGAAGGATGTCAGACATGTGCCTACATTAAGACAAAAATTGATATCAACAAGTAAGTTGGGAAGTGATGGTTATACTCTAATATTTACAGTAGACTCTTAGGAGGTTACCAAGGGTGCTCTTGTGGTGGCAAGAGGTAAGAAGGTTAGAACCTTGTTTTTAACCACATATAGCACTAATTTTTGTAATATTTTGGCTTCAGAAGTATATACAACATTGTGACACTATAGGCTCGGTCATATGAGCCATAAGGGCATGGAAATCATAAAGAAGGATTTTCCTAGATATACAGAAACATGTTTGGATTTCTGTGAGCACTGCATATATGGGAAATAGAAGAGATTAAGGTTTCTCAAGGTTGGACCTACAAAGAAAGAGAGTAAGTTAGAGTTGGTGCATTCTGATGTATGGGGGACGGCTCAGTTATCATCTCTTGGGGGTTCAAGTTATTATGTTACTTTTGTTGATGATGCAACAAGGAAAGTTTGGGTTTATTGTATTAGAAACAAATATGATGTATTTGAAACTTTTTTTAAATGGAAATCCTTGGTAAAGAATGAAATAGTTCTTAAAATAAAATGTCTAAGGTCAGATAATGGAGGGGAGTATTCTACCAATGAATTTGATGATTACTGCTCTAAGAATGGAATCCGCAAGAAAAATACGGTTCCAGGAACTCCGTAGCAAAATGGGGTGTCGGAAAGGATGAATAGAAAAATAATGGAACGTGCTAGGAGCATGAGGTTACATCCAAGATTAACTCTTTCTTTTTGGGAAAAAGCAGTGAGCACAGTTAGACCCTCAAGTGCCATGGATGGAGGCATACCTGAGGAGGCTTGGTATGGTAAGAAAGTTTATTATTCATTTATTAGAGTCTTTGGATGTGAGGTGTTTGTCCATATAGACAAGGATGATAGGACCAAGCTAGAGGCTAAATCAAAAAAATGTATTTTCATTAGTTATGGTGGTGATGACTTTAGATATAAATGTTGGAGTATAATGGAAAATAAAATCATTCGATCTAAGGATGTGGTATTTAATGAGAAAGTCATGTATAAACAGTAGTTGCAGGAAAATAAGGAAGAATTGAAGAAATAATATGCAGTGGTAGAGGATCTTTCGGATGGGAAAGTGACACATGAATCTGTTTAGGAACCTCTTCAACAGGAACCCCAAACTCCTATATTAAGGAGGTCTTCTAGGGGAATAATATAACCTTAACATTTTTCTCCTTCTCTTTATTATTTATTACTCAATGACATTGGAGAGCCAGAGAGATTTGATGAAGCAATGCAAGTAGATTCCAAGAAGAAGTGGAAGCAATTCATGGATGAGGAGCATCCGACACTCATGGAGAACTGGACATGGGATTTGGTGACGCTACCTGAAGAAAAAAGAGTATTACAGAACAAGTGGTGTTCAAAGTCAAAGAGGACTAAGTAGGCAAGAAAATATACAAGGCCCAGTTGGTGGTCAAGGGGTTTACACAAAAAAAGGTATAGATTCTAATGAGATTTTTTCTCCTGTAGTAAAAATGACTTCTATTTGAACTATTCTTGGAATAGTTGTAGCAGAAGACTTGCACTTAGAGAAACTTGATGTAAAGACTGCATTTCTCCATGATGATTTGGAGGAGGATCTATATATGTAGCAGCAAGAGGGCTATGAGGTCAAAGTTAAAGAGGAGATGGTGTGCAAACTGAAGAAGTGCTTGTATGGCTTGAAACAAGCTCTACGTCAATGGTATAAGAAATTTGATAGCTTCATGATGGATCAAGGTTATATTAGATGTCATTCTAACCATTACGTGTATAGAAAGAAATTTGAGGATGGAAGTTATATTATATTGTGTTTGTACGTGGATGATATGTTGATTGCAGGTAAAAACATGCAGGAAATAAAAGTACTCAAGAAGTAGTTAAGTGAATCCTTTGCCATGAAGGATTTGGGGGAAGCCAAAAAAATCCTTGGTATGAGGATATCTTGGGATAGGAAGGAATGGAAGAAGACTTTGTCTCAGGAAGAATACATTAAGAAGGTCTTGGAGAGGTTTAATATGCAAGATGCTAAACCAGTTGGGACTCCTTTGGCAGGATATTTCAAGTTATCAAAGGAGTAGTGTCCGAAGAGAGAGTAGGAGAGAAACCAGATGTCCAAGGTACCTTACTCATTAGCATTTGGTAGATTGATGTATGTCATGGTGTGTACTAGACCTTATATTTCCCATGTAATGGGAGTGGTGAGTAGATTTATGAGTGATCTAGGTAGAGATCATTTACAGATAGTAAAGTGGATCCTTGGGTATTTGAGAGGGACCATGGGGAAACTTTTGTGCTACAGTGAATCAGACACCACTTTGTGTGGCTATGTAGATTCAGATATGGCTGGAGATGTAGATAGCAGGAGAAGCACGACCTGTTATGTTTACAATGTAGGTGGGACAATAGTGAGATGGAATTTCACGACTACAGAAGTTGGTGGCTTTGTCAACCACAGAGGTTGAGTATGTTGTTGCCATATAGGAAAGAAAAGAAATGATTTGGTTACAACAATTTATTAAGGATTTGGGGCATAATAGGAGGAAGGAAAATTGTATAGTGATAGTCAGAGTGTTATACACCTAGCTAAGAAATTTGTTTTCCAATCTAGGATGAAGCATATACAGTTAAGGTACCATTTCATCAAGACAACTTTAGAGGAAGAGAATTTGAAGTTGGAGAAGATTCATTCTAGTAAAAATCATACAGACATGATGACCAAGGTGGTCACAAGGGAAAAATTGAATTTGTGTTCAGCTTTGGTTGGTCTTCACGGAAACTAGTGAATGGTTGAGAAGCTTGCTTAAAGGAAAACTAGTCTCCAAGTTGGAGATTGTTAGGTTGTGGAGTCTATTTTCATGTGAGAAAGTGTTGAAGACTATACACTTTCCACAGTTGTCTCTCCGGGATTCGGGGTCAGGCCGGGACCCAAGAAAAAAAAAATTGGCCTTAAAACGTGCCCGGTATACCGGTAAACGTGCTTTTCTCATATGGTTGGGATTTTGACCCATAGGTTTATGGGACAGTTTTGGCCCATGGTTTTGATACCCATGGTTTTGTAAAACTACCTAAGCAGTTGTCTACTTATATTGTTTTATGCATATGGTAGATATTATGTAACATTGCAGATGTGTTTTGAATTTGGGTGTGAATTCTGTAGAGTTTGTTGAGCATAGCTCCAAACACATCTAGGTATTGTATTGAGAGAGCGGTGGCTTGTAATAAAATATGAGCAAGTGATTCTTGGTGGATGTATCCCAAATTGCGTGAACCACGTTAAATATTGTCTCTTTTTGTTGTGTTATTTTACTCTACACTTTTATTTAAGATCTGTAATATTTTCTACTGTTGCGATTCTGTGAGGGATTATAACACATATTTTATCCCTTATTTCCTAACATGAAAGAATAAAAAATCATAGGAACTGTTGAAAAAATGTCTTAAAAGACGTGTTTTTATAGGCAGCTTTGACCACTGGATTTTCACAAATCGGGTTTTGCTGAAAAGGCTTTGTAACTTTCTAGTAAATGCATTCACAGGTGTAGATCCTCTTGCCATTTTTCAAAATGGGACCTCTTAAATAAGGTGTGATCAACTAGAAAATAATAAAGGTTAAAGGAATAGTGTCAGACATAGTTGCAAGTTCCTGGTAGTCATGTACACAAAATGGGGAAGCTTACACAAGGCAAGTCAACTATTCGACAAAATGCATAAAAAGAGATGTGGTCTAATGGAACTCACCATGACCATGTAAGCTTCATTTTTATTTTATTTAAAATGCAAGCTTATAGGTTTAGTGGAAAAGGGTTGTAAATACTTCAATGGCATAAGTGTCGCTTATATAATTCCTCCTAGAATTGAATATTATGTCTGCTCGGTTGACATTATTTGTTGTGCTGGCTATCTTGAGGAAACACTAAACTTTATCATCAACACACCAATTAAACATATGTTGGTTTTTTAGATGTGTTTATTTGGCACCCCTGTAGATAACATAAGAATACAAAGTTACAATAATTTATAGCAACTCTTCTTTTGAGTCGGATCGTCAAAATGTTGCAGCTTATGTTCTTCTGTCAAAAAGCTATGCATAAGTGCACAGGTCAGGTGAGGTTTAAATGGTAATGAATTCAATGAGGGATAAAGGAATTTTTCCTCTACCACCATAGTGAGAAGTTGGAAATTGTATTTGGATTGTTAAGTCATGCCCTAGGACAACCAATGGAGTTTTCAAGAACCTCTGTGTATGTGTTGATTTCCATATTGCAACCAAATTTATCTCTAAGATCACCTTTAAGACTAAAAATTAACTCTTCCCACTCTTTTTAGTCTCAAATTATTAAGATATCTTAATGTGGTTCGTGGTGTGCAAGATGGGTGTGTTCAAAAGGTCTTCAAAACTTTGAATCAGATTCCATTAGAAGGTGTAAATTGAGACTCAACATCCTTAGCCAACACACTTTCTTGTGTGAAAATGAGAGCTTTAAGGCAAGGGTGTTTGGTAAGGCACTTCACTACCATTTGACTAGATGCCTCAAAGAGATGTGATCTCATGGTTTGTATTGGTGGAAAGACACACCCAAAGTGGAGTTTTGAAAAGAAGTGGGAATCTAGAGTCAAAGTGCATCTAGCAAGTGTTTCACCAAACTCTTAAGAGGCGAACGCTAATATTTTTTTCAAGGCATGGTTCATCTCTCCTTATCTTTCATAATCCATGTCATTTATTTTTTCATTTGTAATAAGATAAAATTTTAAACCGTAGGAATTATCATAGCTTTGATTGTTTAAATAATCATGTTTTCGAAACAATAAGACGTCATATCGTAACTTACACAATCCAAATATTCCTTGGCGAGACCATGAACTCAAACCCTCATTAAAGATAATCTACCAAACTTCCTGACCAAAGTAGATTGCTTCATTACTCCTTTTTATTGAAAAGTTGAAGTTGAGCCCCCTGTAAATATGTTGACCACTCCCTTGTTAAAATAAATAAATCACAATTTTTGGAGACTTACAAAATAGCTTTCGTAACTCCAGAAAGGAGATGTTAAATTTCCTATGGGTACCTTGTTATGTGAGGAGTCACTTCAATCCTTGAATCAACCTCAAATGATCAGCTGTGATATTTTTACGCCCTTCTAAAAGCCTTGTTATACTATATTTTAGTTGTAGGAAGTTGTTAGTGCGGAATCACAACACCCCCCAAATGGATAGATTTTGACTGGGGCATCCGGTGTGACTGCATAACATGGGGTGATCTCTCAAGCTGTGGTAATTGTAAACTTGAGATAGACCTCTGGATAAATCCGGATTCTTCTTCCTAATCCTAATGCTAAACTACTTCTAAGAAAGGAAATGTGACTATCTACTCCTAATCTAACAATGCCAAGTAGACAGGGAGAGAAAGAGCATGAAAATAAATAAATCCTACACTATAGAGGTGATAGCACCAAGAAAAAGGGGGGTTGCTAATCACAAATCCAACTTCCTAAAGTGAAGAGAGGTGAGCAATGGAGAGGATGGAAAAGATGCATCACAGACCAGAGATAAAGTTCACACACAACAACACTTCAAACCCATTAAACACAGCTCTCAAAACCTGCAATAGACATCAGAAATATGCACAGTATACCCTGCAACAATGAGAGCCAAGAAGAGACAATAAAATAAGAAAGGATGGATAAAATTCATCACAAAAAATATTGTATTTCTCCATGAGTTCACATAGTACATCATCAGCGGAAAAGAGGCAAGAAAACACCATTAAAAATCCATGAAAGGAGGCTTAAGCTCCACATTCAACCTTAGGGGACAAAGAGAGAGGGGGCAGGAGAGAAAGGATAACCAAACTTTAGAAAAATGTCCCTCGAACTTTACAATATATAGAAGAAAGAGAGAAGGACAGAGGGAAAATTCAAAACCTACCTCAACCACCTTAGCAATGCATTAAATTCACCTACTCCAACCACCCTAGAAAGCATTGAAATTCACCCACAAAAATTATGGTTTCCCTGGCAGAACCCATACCTCCATGTGTTGTTCCTTACTGGGTAAGAAAGGAGGCTCATTCTTCATCATGGTGGCAAGTGGGAGACTTGACAGCCTCAAAAATGGCGGACCAAATTTACCATTCTTCATTAATGGTGGTACGTGAGCAGCGTGACAGCCTCAAAATGACAGACTGAAACATTATGATGGTGGGTGAGAAGCTGACATCGAGAACTTTCCAGAAAGTCCTCTCCCGCTCAAATCTGAGCTTCCAGTCGAAATATATGGCCGTCTAAAGGTCAGGTTCGGGCGTTTAATGCAGGATATATCCATGCAAGATCCAGGTAGCATCCCCGCGCGTCTTAATATTTTACCCTCCTCCTTTCACTCTTGAAATTACACCGAAGAGAAACATGGCTCCATCTGCGGGGATGCTCTATTTCCTTTACATTATAGCAAACCCCCTCCAGTTTGGTGGAGACACTATGTTTGACCCGAGACATGTGGAGGCTCAGCACACATTTGGGACATGCCTCCATATTTTTCCTTTGAAATTACATGGACGAGGCACGTGGAGGCTTCCGCAGACCCTATTGTACTTAGCTGATTCGGTTTTGCTACATTCATTGGTCCCTGACTAAGTGGCAGGTTGGTGCTCGTTTGGGGACCGTCTTTGGATTCAAACCTTGAAGGTGTGCTAATAGGATATGTGGCTCCCTCCGCGGCTTTGTTGCTTTGCTTCAACTTTTCAATGGCTGATGCAACTTTTCTAAGATCTGACCATGTGGAAGGCTGGCACTCGTTTGGGAACCCGCTTTTGATTCTATCTTTGAAGTTGCGCCGAGATAACACATGGAAAATTCCGTGGCTCTAATTTATTTTATTCTTTTTTTGCCTAAATACCTTCTGTTTGGCGAAGGTACTGCATCTGACCCTGGACACATGGAGGCTTCAGCCAATGGTTGGAATTTTTCAACTCCTGGTACCACTTCCTTGGTCCATGGACATGTGGAGAGCCTACACTTGTTTGGGGTCTCCATTTTGTAGCGCCTTTTGGAATTTCACTGAGCTGACACATGGTGCCTTCCGCAAGACTGTTGCTTTGCCCTGAGTCAATTCGTATGTGAAGTCCCAAGACTTTGATATTTTCTCCATTTTCCCTCCTATTGAGCTCTGATCTCCTTTATCATAGTTGGCTTCATATTTTCTGGCATTTCTCCTCCATTGTCGAGCCCTCCTACCCCTTGATTTGGAATCAATTGTGAGCTCACATGACTAAACCGACCCTTCCATTTTCTCTTGTAAAGGTTCACGTTTGATCAATATTTCCTGAGGGGCAAAACTAGATAACAATTTGGCAACTCACGGGGACATCTGCCTGCTAGATGAAGAGACCAGTTGCCTTATTGCATCCATTGGGCATGGAGCCACAAATGATATCCTGGTACTGATCTCGTCCCTAAAAAATTGAGCTCGATTGCTTGCACTTGGTGACCCTAAACCTGCTCCACTGCTTGCACTCTCAATTTTCATGAGAAAATCTTGAAGGTGAGATTTCTGAGAGTAGAAAATTGTCTTGACCTGGAGCATTGACCTGCTTCTAGAAATGGATTGTGTACGAGCAACAAAACACCACAACACACACTATGTACAAAACTAAAAATCATACATGCTCCAAGTGGAACATGCAGAGTGTGTAAAAGCACTTATTCTTCTGAAAGAAAAATCTACTCATAGTCCTAGACTAACCCTAACAAAGAAAAACTAAACAATGGTTGTCACTAGTAGGGAGAAATAGCTTCCCTTTCCCAAAATTGGTAGCTATGTATCTGATTTGGAGATAAACATGGCTTTCATTATGAGTGAAAAACTAACAAGAGGTCAGTCCTCCACCCATATCATTACTAAGGTATCAACATCAATCAAAAATACCTCCTCAAGTTGATTGGAATTGGACTCCTGGAGGTGGTGATGGTGACCCTTGGTGCTTTGAAACTCATCCTCATGCCATGAAATTGACATGACTATTTTTGGATTCTCCCTTAGCTCCAATGAATCCAAGTACCTTATTGGTCATGGTCCAGGCCTTTGAATGTGCCCATTGCTCCAAAATTCATCTCAAAAAATGGAGTCTTCCTGTTGACCTTCTCTGAGGTACTTGAATGGTGATGGAAATGAGATTGATGGGATCACTGATATGAAATATGTGTCTCTTTTTCTTCCTTCCTCCTGAGAAGAACATGGAAGATTTACGATCTTCCAACCTTGGTTCCAGAGGGTTTTTGTGAAGACATAGGTTATTGTCCTTGAATGTACTCTCCTCCATGGCAAAAAAACTCATTTCTTGAGAAGGTGGATGATGAGGAGAAAATGATGTGTAGCTCCTCGTAGGTTCCTCTCAATCAAGGTATTCCTTCAAATCAAACAAATAATCTACCTCTTTGTTGTCCTAATGCATGTTCTTGACCTCCTCCAAGGTGTCCTCATGATCTATAAATTTATCACCATGGTTCCCCTCATCTTTAAACATGAAGTTTTAAATCTCAAGAGCGCAAAGGGGATGAAGTGGGAGGAATAACTGAAGGTTCTTCCGTGAAATTCTTTATGTTTGAAGCCTCTTAAACTATATGGTTCTTCTCCACAACAAGAGTGCACTCATCTTTTGGATTTGGAGTAGCTCCTTATTCCCTCGCTTGTGTTTCAGCTGAAGCTTCCACCACTTGTGGCTTGACCTCATCCTCCTCCATGGATTTATCCATCAAGGGGATTTTATAAATCCTGAATCTAAGAGCCAAGCTCACCAAGATTCTAATCATTTCTTCTTTTCTTGGCTCTTCTTCTTACTGCTCTCCTTAGATACATTTTTGAGTCTCTTTCCTGACATGATCTCAGGAGAGTAGGAGGAGTGGTGGGTGGGGTCTCCAATTGTATCTTTATTTTTGGTGAAGGGGAATCCATTTCTTTTGGCTAGGAGGATACTTAGATTTGGAAGGGAAAAGGGTAGAGGAATTTTTTGGTGCTCAAAATTGTCTTGCCCCATCTGTTCCTTTGAAGGTTTATTGATTTACAGCCTCTGTCATTTTCTCCTTACCCGTATTATGCTTGGTTGGTCTTATTGCCATTATTAATCTACTCCTGGGTCGAAGATCATATATGAGTCCGTATTTGTCTCCTTGTTCCTTTGTTCCTCTAGAAAGGCTCTGTATTTTGAGTCTCCCATGCTAAGGTTCCTTCAAAACTCACGTTTTCCCATTGTCTCCATTTTCCACAGTCAAGATATGTTGTCCTTGTCATTTTTTCCCTAAATACTCAAAGAGAAATGAATTGATGTGTCCCTGAGGAATGTGTTTGAGTCTTGCAAGATGTCTAAAACTCTATCCTTGAAGAAATCATTTCATTTGTCAGGCTCTTGATGGTCGTTTTTCTATATTTTACGGTTTGACGGGTGTTTCTCCCGATCAAATTTGTAATCCTTGCATCTGCAGGGTACGTGGCACCTTTAGGTTGGATGCAGCTCAGCTAAATACTTCAAAAATTATATGAAAATCCTCAGCTCAAAAATCTATCCACATGGAGGAACGGCGCTCATTTGAGAATCTAATTTTTTTCATAATGGCTTTGAAGTAGCAATAGGAGGACACATGGATGGGTTGGCAAGTGTTAGAGACACCTGGAGGATTCCATGGGTCTTCACAGACTTATGAATTTTTAAAAAGGTTTTTGGGAAGTCCAGGACATGTGGAAATGGATACGAAGACTCATTTGAAGATCTACTTTTGGGTTTAACCTTGGAGCAGTGCCGGAAGGACACGTGGACGCTTCTGCTTCTTTCCCATACTTAGACAAATTTTTATGCAGATGGATACAGTTTGGCAGAACAGGGACACGTGGTGAGCTCGTTCTCGTTGTAAGGTGCTTCAAACCTATGGGGAACACCACCTTAGAGAAGTGCCATGAAGACACGTGGGGCACTCCGCTCACTTTGCATATTTGCTTGGAATTTTCAACACCCAAGGGATACTGCCTCGGAGCTTTACAACTGGCGCCTTCCACAGAGCTTCAAGCCCTCAAACAACTCAGGATGAAACAGGACACGTGGCGGGCCCGCGTTCATTCAAGGTATAAAAATTTTGGGACCGCCTCAAGGTGCATCGTGTTAACATGTGGCAATTTGAAAATTCATAAGGGGTGGGGAAGTGGGCCATAAAAGGTAACATAAATTTTTTGCCTCTTTTCCTCATAAAGGTTAAAATATCAAAAATGGCCCACAAGCCCGATGGGAAATAGTCAATGTTTTGCCTCGGTCAACGGCACAGGTGCAGGCTTTCGGAGGAAAAGTGAAAAAATTTCCCTTTGAGGGAAAAGGAGTTAAAGGCATAGAAGGACCCGGGGTTCCACTGGGACCCACATTAGAGACTTGAAGCAAAAGGGCGGAGCTGCGGGGGAAACTTGGAAAAATTTCCTTTTTCCAAAAAGAGATTCAAATGGAAGAATTTTTCCACGGTTCCTTTGGGACCCACCTCAGGACACGTGTCAGGCCCATTTTCAGAAGCGGAGGTGCAAGGAAAAATGTAAAAATTTTACATTTTTCAAATGATCAAAGGAAAATTCAAAAGGAAGCCCCCGAGCCTACTTTTGCATCTTCCACGTGGACGGCCCACATTCAAATCAAAGATCAATGGCTGTTGTGCATCTAAATCTGATTTTCCCCCCATTTTTTAAGTAAAGCACCTGCAGGTGCGAGTCTTCATGATTTCTTGTTGTTTTCTACACACTAAATAGAGGGGCAAGTTAATTTTGATATATAGAGTTTGGTGGGAGAGATCTGGAGATTACTTTTGCCATTAAAATGGTTTGACTATCGGGCCCGATCTAATTTTCCATTTTTCTTCTCCTGAGCACGCAAGGGGCTAGATTTGATAGATTTTGGGGTGGAAGTGGTTGGAAAATTAAAGGATGAGTAATATGCGAGAGAAAGGATTTTAATGCAGGAAGAAATTGAAGAGATTTTCCCTCGAGCACCTGGAGACTTTTGCAAATCTAATTCTACGAATCACGAAAGAATCATGGCGAGCATTGGTGCATTTAAAGTTTTTGTCTTTTGGGAGGAAGTAGCTCTATTGGAAATACTATAAAGGGCACGAATTCATCATGCAAATGGTTGGAAATTGGGATTTTTTGGATAGGTCAGGACTGATCCTCTCCAGCAGAAAAACTTGACAAAGCCCATCCATTTTGAGAATCCATCTAGAGAAGCCTGTATATCTCTCTTTGTGTCAAATTTGATCGTGTCAAGGTGGTTACAAGTGTACAGCCATTGACAAGCTTTGAGATTGTTCTGGATATTTTCCCTTGCTGATAAATTCGATCAAACTTTGAGTTATTTTGTGTTAATCTTAAGTAAAGTGTATTTATTTCATTTCTAAATACATACGAATAGTTTTTCTTGTTTCTATTGCAATCTTGTACAAAAATATGGTTCAATCACACAAGTCTCATGTAAAAATTACTCTATCTAATACACAGAATACATGAAATAGCTACATAGACAATAATTAAAATCAGAAACACTATATTATTCTCACACTCATTTTTTTTATTGATTCACTATTTCATTACACTCCATTATATAGGAGATGTATAATAACAATCCTCACAACAAATTTTGTCTGCATATAAAACCATACATATGTATGGTTTCATCCTCTCACCAATATAATAATAAAACAACACTAATTGTTTTATTATTCTAACTTACTAACTTACCACATACTAACCACATTTTACATTTACTATTTACATTTACATAGTAAATGTACTTTCACTAATTTACCATAATAATAATTACACATGTAATTATTATTCACCCATACATACAAATGGAGCACTAAGATATATTTCCTAACATTCCCCCCTTAGTGCGAACATGGGGAAAACTTGTCTTTGTACTTGCACTTACTTTTATGATCTGATGATTTTACAGGATGATCATAAACCTAATAGATGGTTTTTCATAGGGTTGACCATAAACCAAAAATGATAGTTTTGCAATTGGTTTACCACAAACCAAAAGGGTGATTTTTTTGCATAGGGTTTACCAACAACCAAAAATGGTGGTTTTACAAGTGGTGTACCACAAACCAAAAGGGTGATGGTTTTGCATAGGGTTTACCAACAACCGAAAACGGTGGTTTTACAAGTGGTGTACCACAAACCAAAAATGAAGGTTTTCAAGTGTTTACCTACAACCAATCATGATATGCCAAGTACTATTCTTAGCCCTCATCACATCTCACTGCAGGGAATAACATAGGAAATTCTAGCTGCTCACATATAGAAAATACCAGAAATGTAGAAAACTAGAAATGGAACATTGAGATCATGTTCCCCCCTCAATGTGAAATTTCCTTTATTCTTTAAACCACAATAGGAACACTGCAACCAAACACTCTTCCAGACACACAAAGAAACAATAGGAACACACTATATAAAAAAATAATCACCATAGCTGATACAGCCCCGTCGTTGGTGACTGACAAGAGGTCGCTGAATGACCTCCAACCTCTTGTGCCTCCTTCCTCCAAGAACTTCACTTAGTATAGAAAGTATTCATAATTATAGTCAATTTCATCTGTTATTTGTTCATCTCTAGTTTCCCATTCTACAATTTTGCTTAGTTTCCCATTCTACAATGTAAGTGTTTTTTCTTTTCCATCTACTATCCTCCATAGGTTTTTATTCATTAACTGCATCTGGATTTTTATTCTCCATGTATGGAAGTTTAGCCCATTAAATTTATCTAATGGTGTATCCATTTTAATGAATCTAAATATCAAAAAACAAATTGAATGTATATTAGAATTACCTTTGATTCTTTGATTTCTTCAAAAAAACAGTAGTGATCAATGTGTTGTATATTAAATTGCACGTTTCTCCCAAAATTCAAACTGGGTTTAGCTGAAATTTCTACTACATCTTTTTGTATAGCAGAGAATTCTACGTACAAAATTTTAAAGAAACCCAAATCGTGAAACAGAAGTTACAGTATCTTCTTCGAGACAGATTTAACCTGCTCTGGTACCAAATGTAAAAATTATTCTATTTAATACACAGAATACATGAAATAGCTACAAAAACAATAATTAAAATTAGAAACACTATATTATATTTTTATTATTGATTCACTATTTTATTACACTCCATTATATAGGAGATGTATAATAACAATCCTCACAACAACCTTTGTCTTCATATACAACTGTACACCCATATGGTTTCAACCTCTCACCAATATAATAATAAAACAACACTAATTGTTTTATTATTCTAACTTACTAACTTACCACATACTAACCACATTTTACATTTACTATTTACATTTACATAGTAAATGTACTTTCACTAATTTACTATAATAATAATTACACATGTAATTATTATTCACCCATACATACAAATGGAGCACTAAGATATATTTCCTAACATCTCAATCCTTGTGATAGTTTAGTGGCATCTGCAATTTCATTTCTCAGAAGAGACTTCATCTGGGAGTGGGATAAACGGTTTAAAATCACTTTTCTTTCATTTTGTTGATAGAGATTCTCTGTAAGCCTCTGGGTGTACCTTAGGCATGACTTGGTTTAAATCTTGGTGCTTTATTGGGTTCTCTAACTTGAGCCTTCGGGATAGAATCCCACAGGTTGTGTGAAAGAGTGTTAATCTGGGCCTCCATTGAAGCACATATTCTAGTTGAGGAATCAATTTAACTTTTTTTGGCATTTTGTTGATTGAATCTTTCCATTTTGCATAAGCTCTCAAGGATCTGGTGAGCCAAGTTCATCATGTCTCCCCTCCCACAAAAACATTCATTTAACAACAACCAATCCTACCCATAATACCCCTATTTTTCATGTGTGTACACAAATGCATAATCTCTGTTACCAAAACATGCAGAAACCTTCAGGGTCTTAAATGTCTTTAGTAACCTTTGCCTTGTTGTGAAAATATCTCCACAATCTGGAAGTGAAAACTTGTGAGAGTCAGATTTTGTGTGTTGATCATATTTTCCCCAAGGTCCTCTTTATAAAATTTATTCAAAAGAAAGGTATATGTATCTCCTTTCAAATAACAGACGTTACAAAATAGGTTCTCTTACCTTGGTTGAAAGGCACAACCTAAAATAGTTAGGATAAGATCACATCCTCTTAAGGTGCTACCCACTCCTTTTCAAAGACTAAGTGCTAAAAGATCAGATAGATTGCTTCCCCGGCTACAAAATGACACCTATAATCATCGATCTAACTTTGAGTGTCCTGTTGAATACATGATGTTTCTTGGCCTTTGAAGGAGATTAAATTTGGGTACCAACAGATTTGAGATGAGATGGAAGATTAGAAGATGGAGAAGGGAAATCAACACTTGGGACAAGTGAGAAACTAGACTCATGGCACTGCTACGATCATATTAATTGAGAAAGTGGAAAAGAAAAGATATGAGGTGGTGGACTTACCCATTGACAACGTTGTCTGGCACCAAGCTCGTAGACCTCTATTTCCTCAGTCCATTGTGCAAGTTGACGTAGCATTTCAACCATGAAGTCAAGCTTCTCCTGTGGGCTATAATGTCTTGGAAAAGGGCCTTACCATGGATAAGATGCCCTGCAACCAATTCTAAATTCTTTCATCTGAGTTGTATCCCTGGACTGCACCATGCTAGCCTCCATTCTTTGAATCTTCTCCAGCAGATCAACATTCTCCATATAGTTGTTATCATCATATGCGTACCCTTGCTCTTGATAAACTCCATGGCCAAAATAGCTCTGACACTACTCATATGGGTAAGAATAATGGTTCTGAATTTGATCATAATGTTGATCTAGAGGATTTGAGAAATACATTGGGGGTAGACTGCACTGTGGTTGCTGTAAGTGTGAGTTCTAAGAGGTAAATGAAGTCATGATTGCACAACTTCATGAGATGGAAGAAGATGAAAGACGTGAAAATAAAAATGAATGGAAATGGTTGAGGAGAAGGTATGAAATCTCAGAGAAGGGGTTATTAACCATATGGAGTCATCATATGCATTTAAATAATGCCTCCAAAGGTTAGATCTCAGCAATAACACATCAAACTTACTGAGATGAAGATGTAAAGATCTTTAGTCTAGTCCCACTACGCATGCCAAAACTGTTAGTGTGGAATCACAGCACCTCCTGAATGGCCAAATTTTGACTGGGGCATCTGTTGTGACTGTAGAGTCTCAAGCTATGGGACTTGTGAACTTGAGATGGACCTCCAGAGAAAGTCGGCTTCTTCTTCCTAATCCTAATGCTAAACTACTTCTAAGAAAGGAAATGCAACTATCTACTCCTAACCTAAAAATGCCAAGGATACAGGGAGAGAAAGAGCATGAAAATAAATAAATCCTACACTACAGAGGTGATAGAACCAAGAAAAAGGGGGGTTGGTGATCACAAATCTAACTGCCTAAAGTGAAGAGAGGTGAGAAATGGAGAGGATGGACAAGATGCATCACAGACCATAGATAAAGTTCACATAGAGCAACACTTCAAACCCATTAAACACAGATCTCAAAACCTACAATAGACATCAAAGATATGCACAGTATACCCTACAACGATGTGAGGTAAGAAGAGACAATAAAATAAGAAAGGATGGACAAAATGCATCACAAAACAGATTTTATAGCTCCATGAGTTCACATAGTACATCATCAACGGGAAAAAGGCAAGAAAATGACATTATAAAGCCATGAGAAGAGGATTAAGCTCCACATTCAATCCTATGGGAGAAAGAGAGAGGGGGGTAGGAGAGAAAAGATGAACAACCTTTAAAAAAATGTCCCTCCTTTACAATATATAGAAGAAAGAGAGAAGGAGAGAGGGAAAATTTGAATCCTGCCTCAACCACCCTAACGATGCATTGAGTTCACCTACTCCAACCACCTCAGATCACATTGAAATTCACCCACAACAATGATGGTTTCCCTAACATACCCCATGCCTCCATGTGTTGTTCCTTGTTGGGCAAGAAAGGAGGCTCATTCTTCATCATGGTGGTAGGTTGGAGACTTGACGGCCTCGAAAATGGTGGAACGAGTTTACCATTCCTCATTAATGGTGGTAAGTGAGTAGCGTGACAACCTCAAAATGATGGATTGCAACATTATGGTGGTGAGTGAGAATCCGACGTTGACAACTTTCCAAAAAGTCCTCTCCTGCTCAAATCCGAGCTTCCAATCGAAATATATGGTCGTCTGAAGGTCAGGGTCGGGCGTTTAACGTAGGATCTATCCATGCAATATCCACATGGCAGCCGCACATGTCTTAATATTTCAACCTCCTCCTTTCACTCTTGAAATTATAGTGAAGAGAAACATGGCATCGTCCACAGGGCTGCTATGTTTCCTTTACATTCTAGCTAACCCCCTTCGATTTGGCAGAGACACTATGTTTGACCCAAGACATGTGGAGGCTCAACACACATTTGGGACCTGCCTCTGGATTTTTACTTAGAAATTACGCAGACAAGGCACGTGTAGGCTTCCACTGACCATGTTGTACTTAGTCGATTCAGGCCTATTACCTTCCTCGGTACCTGACTACATGGTGGGTTGGGGCTCATTTGGGGACCATCTTTGGATTCAACCCTTGAAGGTGCGTCGATCTGATACGTGGCTCCCTCCGCGGCTCTATTGTTTTGCTTTGAATTTTCAACAACTGATGTAACTTTTCTGGGCTATGACCATGTGGAAGGTTGGTGCTCATTTGGGAACTCACTTTTGATTCTAGCTTTGAAGTTGCACTGAGATGATACATGGCTCCTTCTGTGGATCTACTTTATTTTCTTCATTTTTTGCCTAAGTCCCTTCTATTTGGTGAAGGTACTACGTCTGACCCTGGACATGTGGAGGCTTCCACTAATGGTTGGAATTTTTCAACGGTCGGTACCACTTCCTCGAGCCATGGACAGGTGAAGAGCATGCGCTTGTTTGGGGTCTCCGTTTTGTAGCATCTTTTGGAATTACGCCAAGCTGACATGTGGCGCCTTCTACGAGACCGTTCCTTTGCCCTGAGTCGACTCGTATGCGAAGTCTAAAGACTTTGAAATTTTCTCCATTTTCCCTCCTGTTGAGCTCTGATCTCCTTTATCATAGTTGGCCTCATATTTTCTAGACCTTTCTCCTCAATTGTCAAGCCCACCTGCCCCTTGATTTGGGATCGATTGTGAGCTCGCAAGATTGAACCGACCCTTCCAATTTCCCATGTGCAAGGTTGTGTTTGATCAATTTTTCCTGAGGGGCAAAATTGGATAACAATTGCTAAATTTTAAAAGTTGGGTTTCATATCGACTTTTTGTTTGAATCGTAGACAACTAAATTATTATCCTCCTTCGCAAACCTCTATTATTTTTACTAAACAATTGCCTAGAACCTTCAGTTTGGGGAAAAGCACTTTTTTGATAGTTTGCAAAAGGCATTTTGTAGGCCTTCGGTCGTAATTTGACTAGGTCAAACTAGCCCAATGATGACCAATGGCTCCAAAAAACATGTCACCATTTGAAAACCATTTTCTAGTTCTCAGTCTCATTGATTCTAATGAATTCTCCATATATAGAGGAACTTGTAGGAAGTTTCTCGTTGAAACTTCATCCATCAAATGTCAGTTTTGTACGTGTTTTTCTGAGCCCTCGAGCTAACGTTTGATCATTTGCATTAGGCCAATTTCCACCAATGGCCTTGGGAAAAAATCCACCAATCGTAAATCATTCGCTAGTTCTAAATTTCGTTAGTTCCTTTGAATTGCTTGTGTATAGAAAGAAATGTATAAACTTACCCGTGGTGTGTTTTCTCATAAGAGGACAATGTATAAACTAGCAAGGAAATGTAAAATACAAAGTTGTAGGACCCCTGTCAGGTTTCCAAACAATCGTGGAAACTTTTTGACACTTGTAAATAACTATTTGAAACACTAATGTGTGACTTGTTGCGTGAAATTGAACTTTTGGCAAAATAGTTTTTTTCTCTCTTCCCTATTTCTTTCTCTCCTTGGATAAGAAATGAAGCAAACTGAAATGAAATAAATATGTGTCTCTAACCTTCTTCTTTCGAATGCAAATTATTAATTTATTATGCAGATGGGGAAACTAAAAATGTTAATTATGCTAGATCCAGGTGGATGCCATGCCAGTGATTTATCGTTGAGATGCTTGTTTCTATTGGTTTTCTTTTGATTTTCAATGTTTTATCTTTGCATTTGGCCTTTGTCTTCTTGGGTATGGTCCTAGTTAAAAAACCTTTATTCTTAATAATAAAAAATGCAGCTGACTAATAACAATTTTACAATATACTTACCACTATTTATGAATCCATTGGACACATTTTCTAGGGAATACTTTCCTCCTTATATGGACTGTAATCCATTCTTCTATAGATTTGCAGTAAAATAGTCACAAGAAATATAGAGTTTCAAAGACTCAATCTTCTGAAGCTTATTAGATGAAAAATCCTATTCCAAAATTGTAACTTTTCCAACTAAAAACTGATTATTTGTATCCACCAAACCTAGGACCAACGGTTTCTTAATGAACATAAGGTTTTCAAGAACAATGCTCAAGATTTCAATAATCACATGGTCCTTGGAGAGCTCAAATTTGACTCATTATCTATAGAATTTGTCTTATATTCTTGATTTAAAGGACTGTTTTGATCATCCAACTATGAGTCTGAGATACTATCCAATTTTCTTTCCACTATAAGATAGTGGGGTAGGGCATCCTTCCACTATGAATCATGCTCAATCCCTTTAGATTTTAGGTTATGGTAGTTAGAATCCTTATGAAATAACTCAAAATATTTATGACATCTGAAGGGTAAACCCTCACAATTAATAGGTTGGGACCAAGAATGATCAAGAACTTTGAGCTCAACATTAGTTAAGAGGTCATTTTTTTGTGTTCACATCCACTAATATTCAAGAATAGGTAGGGTGGGTACCACCTTGGTCTCAGTGTTTATCATCGGTATACAACCCGTAGAGTTACTAATGGCTATAAAGAAATATTTAATGCAAAAATGCAAAGGAAGGTACAACAATATTATCTAGATAGGTCTTAATGAGAAGGATTCATTAATGAGAGCTAGGGTTAAAAGATAGATACCGGGGTTTCTATAGTAAATGATGTAGTTGGAAGACCCACAACTTTTCAAGAATATAGATTTCCTATCTGAATCGGGTCAAAAACCATGATGAATAAGCTCATTGCAAAAGTATAAATTTCCATATTTAGAGTCATCGGTGGTTGCTAATGTTTATAGATGTAGGAATAGAGTATATGTAAGCTCTGTTAGATCCCATTGAACCTACGAATTAGAGTATGAAAGATAAGAAAATGTATATTTTCCCAAAACTTCTTCACTAAAGGAAATACAATGAACATAGCTCGCATTGGATAATATGTGTGATGTAACCATACTGCTAGCTATATCCCATTTTTTAGCTACCTCTACAAAGGAATGAGCTACATAATTGGCACCCAAAAAATATTTCAATGGAAAATACATCTGATGCTCCTATTCCCAACTAACTCCCTGGATAGAACACCCCACATTGCAGTAAATAGAGGACATGCGAGAACCCAATATATATGTCTTCAGCTCCATAATGTATCAAGACTTTTGTATTGCATATGTCTTGAAGGGACACTAAAAATCACTCTCTATCTTCACTATAGAAGGTAATTAGGTGTGGTCACTCCTGTCTATAATGTTATCATCTTGTATGTCCTCAAATAACAACCCATTGTAATTAGGGTTTAAAGACTAACCATTAGGTATCTTAGGAAACATTTTAGGTTTTCGGGGCATCAAAACACTAATTCCTGAACAATACGAGCATCAATCTAGAAAATAAATATTTGTATAAAAAAAATTTCAAATATTATGTTATATTATTAACATGAGAAAAAATATATCTGTATAAAAAACTTGTCAAATACAAATCTCAGCAGGTGCAGTGATTGAATTAGAGTGTTGATGATATCTGTTATTATCGTGTATATATGATATATTAAGATTTGGATGTCTTTAATCATATAAAGGTGTTATATATTCCATACATATCATTATATAAATAATAAGCAATACTAATATTGATAGTGTTATATATTCCATACATATCATCATCATAGTGATCTTTTTCTTTATCGTCATCGTCATCATCACCAATACTAATATTGATAGTATTATTACAATTTTTAAAAATAAAATATTATTACTATAATTATTATTATTTTTATTAATATTAATGTATTTATTATCATTAAAAATATTATTATTATTATTATTTTATTAATAGTATTAGTAATATTGTGGTTATCGTCATCTTAATCATCGTCATCGTCACAATTGTCATCGTATTCAGTGTTGTTGTCATTTTCATCATCATCCTCATCATTGTCGTAATTTGAAAGATAGATATAATCATCATCATCATCATCATCATTATCATCTTCATTGTCATCATCAACATCATCATCCTCATCATTATTATCATCACTATCGCTCTCATCGCCATCGTTGTTGTCATCGTCGTCGTCATCATTATCATCAATATTAATCTTACTACTGAAATTCATATTATTATTAGGATTTATAAAAAATGAAACAATATTATTATTAATGTCATATTAGTATTATTATATTATCAGTAATAGTAATAGGCATCATAAACGTAGTTCATTGGTATTCATCGTCATCATCGTCATTGTCTTTTTCATCATAGTGGTCTTCATATTTGTTCTCGTCATCATCATCAAAAATACTAATATTGATATTATTATTACAATTTATAAGAAATAAAAAATATTATTGCTATATGATTAAACTAAAATGTAAGATAATAGTCTAATCTAATGCAAGTTTACGATAAAAAAATGAATACTAAAATACTACAATAATACCCAAACAAGATAAGAAGGATATAATGAAACCCTAATGTGAAAAAAGGGTTAGAAGAGACTTAGATGATTTGCATAGGTTGTTGGATTGTGTCACAGTGGAGACCGACTGAATAGAGATGGAGGACCATCGTACAAGAGTCCTGAAACTTAAAGATCTGACAGATTTGACAATATTGGGGTGTTTGGAGAAGGATAAAGGCACTCGAGTGCACCCTAATATGGTTTTTAGGCGCCTTGGTTTGCGTAGATGCTTATAAAACATCCTCTGAGGTGTCACAAGAAGTTCACACTTGTTATCCTTTTGTTGCATGTATGTTGCTATGAGATCATTGAGGTCACTGTAGACCTGCAATGAATGAATCACCTACAAAACCCAAAACAAATCATCAAATCCTAAAAAATAAAGTTGAAAATGAAGGGGTCAGACTATCCCCATCTACCAAAATAATGGGCTTATCACATAACACTGCACTACATCTCAGACCCAATTTACTTCTCTTTGTGTGTGTATGTGTGTGCGGAATTGTGCCCTAGGTTGCTCTTGTGCTAGTCACACTTGAAATAACGAGCAAGTAGCTAAATGTAGAATGCAATAAATATGTGCATGGAAATAATAGAATCAACTCCTATGAAGTGTGATTTAGATGAACCATCGTTTGTCTCTTGTGGTAGAGCTAGATGGATGTAAATGGAGCTATAGATGTCTTTGATGGATGCAACCTTAGGTGGAGATAGTGGATGCTTAGTGTTTGGTCCCTTACTATGATCACATAAATTTATATTTATATGATTCCCTTTCTTGAATTTTATAATTAACCCCGAAAAGGATAACTACCAAAAATATAAGATGCTCAAATGGCTAGAAAGGACCCAGAAAATGTGACCAAAATAGAAAGATGACAAGGGCACCCAGAGGGATGGGGGCACCTAGTGCTAGTGTTCTGGTTGGTCGTTGGTGTCTAAAAATACAAATTTCGAAAGGTGTAAAGATAGAATGAGAAAGTAAGAGTGTAATAATTAGAGCAAAATCATAAAGAAAATAAATATTTCCAAAGACATGAGTTAATCAGTACTTTTCTTACTTATGAATCATGTTAATAGTATTATGTGCTTGATATTATATAATTACCCAAAGTGCATGATTTTTTTTCTACATTTTCACTTTATTTTGGTGACAAAAATGCTCAATAACATAAAGTAGATTGACATGCACACCTAATATATATGTAGATTGATGTATAAAGTTTGGAGTGATAAAAAGATGAATCGTGAAGACTAAAGATGAAACAGTGTAAAAGGTGATGAAAATGAACCTAGGGTGGAAATGCATGTGTATATGCAAATGTATGTGTTGTGTACCTATTTTTAGAATCATGTTGATGTTTTTTTATGTATATTGTTTGCTTCCCATACAAGTTGATTTGAAAAATAGAAGATGATCAAGCAGTCAAATATGCATGTATATGTAAAAGTGTGTAAACAACGTGTAAGTAAAGAATGTAAAAATTGTTGAAAATGTGAAAAAGGAATGTGTGCACTTGATCTGTGATGAGAAAAAGGGTGTAGAAAGGATATTATATATGATGTCAATGCGCACAAGATTTTCAGGAGATCTCACACCATTGGCTAAAGAAGTGTAGGGAGGAAAGTATTATTTATCATCCAACCTTTAATTGCTTCCCAAAACTAAAGAGACCTCTTGCAATGCCTTTTTTTTGGCCGATCTGACATCATGACAGACATATTATAGAGAGGAAGGTCTTGTGTTATCCTCTAACCTTTAACTGCTCCCTGGGAAAAAACACCACTACAGATGATGTGTACTAACGCATGTTCTAAAGACAACCCACCCTATCAAATCCACAGTGGATGAGTTATGTACACTATGTTTAACATAATTTGTTTGTAATGACCCCCTGGTTATAGGTGCTCTAGGAAAGGAATCGTTCTACCAAGGACCCAAGTATGATTTTGATCCCTGAAATTTGACATATTGGTATTGTGATGTGTTGTGTATTGTGTGTAGACTGTTATATGGGGTGACTGATTCACCCAAATGACTCCCCCTCTTTGGGGATGCATCCGACATCGTTGTAGGAGTATGCGTCCTAAAAGAGGAATGAATGTTGTAGTGAACTATGCCCTACAGGGGGAGGGGATTTTCTTGGGAGAAACTAAGGCACATGAAAACAAGTGGCTAGGAAACAAGTTTTAGTATGAATAAACATGCATGTAGAAAAAAATCATAAGCTACAGAGGTAATGTGTAAGCTAGGATGCATGTTAACATGCATGAAGACAATGTAGACCGTGAAAAGTGGGTTACAAACGCGGGACACCACTCATGGTGTCACAAGACAACCAAGGTTGTAATGGCTGTAAACAGACAAGTGTACACACAAGACAAAGGGAAAATCCCACATAAAGTGGAAAACAATGACAAACAAGTACAAACAATGTAACAGATAACCATGGAAACAAGTAGCCTTGCATAACAAATTTTTTACATGAATAAACCGTTAGCATGTTAGAAAGATAAAATGTATGTCAAAGCATGTATAAATCGATAGAGGGTGGTATGAATACAAATGGAAACATATCACTTGTACTGTATGAAATTCGATGCCACTAGGAGCCATTGTGGGACTGGTAATAGGTATTGCGCTAAACATCCATACTGCATGCAATGGCCTCATAGAATTTGTTATCAAAAGTAGAAAATAAATTAAATGTGCATGTGTGCATGATAAATATAATGACATAAAAGATATATAACTAGCATGTGTAGTAAGATGTACATGTAAAAGCATAAGTTAGAAAAAGTAAATGTAACCAAGATATGCAATATGCTCTAAATGGATGGAATTGAATGCAAAGTGAATGATAGGAGTCACGTACCCCTGAGTGGATGAAATTGTATGCAGTGAGGTTTATTTATTATGCCCCCTCAATAGTCAATAATGAACTATAAACAAGAGTGTGTCATTGGGAAATGGTTAGAATGATGTGTTATGTGTAGCATGATGTGATAAATGTGTAGTGATGATATGCGACATATAGATGAGGTGTAATACTGTGTGATGATTTAGCCTTAATTGTATATCAGTACAATATAATGGAAGAAAGTGATGATTTATCCTGAAGCGTATGTAACTAAAGGATGCTACAAAAGTGATGATGTAGCCTATAATGTATATCACTAATCTAGGAATTCCGCATGGGATAAAGATTGATTGGTTGAATGTGTGAGTGTGATGACATCCATTTGATTTATATACCCTCAACAATCCAGTATGGACCGTGAGACAAGAGCGTGGAATCGGGTAATGAGTGTAGCGCTTAAAAGTAGATGTGTAAAATGCGTAATATGTGTAATAGATGTGGTGATGATAAATTGTTATGTGATGTGTGATTTCCAGTATGTAATGTAGGATGTCTATACAAGATGCATAGATGATATAAGATGTGTTACTAGATGTATGTAGGACATATGATGTAGGATTTATATATGTATTATGTGTGAAGAAGTTTGATGTGCAGTGTCTATTATGCACTGTGTCAGGTTTATGTGTATATGATTCCCTAAATAGTCAAGTGTAAATCAAAGCACAAGAGTGCATCATCAGGAAGGTAAGCTGACAAGAGTCACCTACCATATATTAAGAGATCGTGGAGCGATTGAAGTATCCTGACCATTAGTAGGAGTAGTTTCTTTGAAAAAAATGATTGGTTGTTGCAGTGGTGATTAGGGAGGTACCTTACACGATGGTGTCTTATTTGATAACGATGTAGAGGACTTGAGCAAAGGCTAGGTTAAAATAAGTTTTAGAGGAGGTGTCTTAGATTGAATTGGTAATATTTTAGATGACTTAGTAGGAGGAGGTGAAGGAGAACAAACCTTGAGAGTTGATTTATTAGTTTTAATTGGTAATGCCACAGATAACTTGAGTGAAGGAGTGAGACAAATTTTGAGAGGTAGTTGCTTAGTTTGAGTGGATTGAATAGGCAGCACTTGACTGAACGGAGAAGGCACATTAGAAGTAGCGGCATGATGCACATTAGATATAGAAGGATAAAATTTAGGTGTCAATTTGGATGTAGCATTTGTAGATGGGCGTGTAACATACTGTTGCGTGGAAAATTAGATAAATCCTTGATGTTCAAGATGCTTTATTTCATCCTTGTAGATCATAAAAATCATTTTCATTATGTCCATTGATTCAATGATAATTGCAATGTGGGCGACCTTGATAATTTGCAAGTCGGTGAGGAGGATAATCTTGAGTAGATGAAAAAGTGATCAATTGATGATTAATACTTTAAGTAAGAATGTCATGTTCCTTAGCATTGTGATCAAAGGTGAGAGGCTCTGGTAATGCTATGATTTGAGGCTCACTGATATAAGCATACATAGAAGACATAGAATGAAGAAGGGATGCAGAAGGAGAACAAACATGATCCTGAGAAGCATCCTGAAGATGTTGGATTTCATAGCCTGAAATTTGTCTTGAAATAAATAATGTAAATCTAGAATTGAGTCCAACATGGATTGATCAGATGTCAGATCACTAACACCAGGGTCATCAGATAGATGATCTAAAATAACGCTTACTTGTTACGGTAGCGTATCTCTAAAGAGATACATGGTATCTAGGGATTTTTTCAGAACAACTTGGAAATTAAGATGCATTTGAATTAAATCATAGAAGGAATTTTGAGGAATTATAGGAGCCATGATAGAGAAGATTATATGCCAAAGAAGGAACCGAAAGACCGATCACGAGTGAGGTTCACCAAAATGATTAAGCTAAAATGTAAAATAATATCCTAATCTAATGCAAGTTTGTAGTAAATAAATGAATACTAAAATACTCAAATAATACACAAGCAAACTAAGCAATAAATAATGAAACTCTAATGTGTAAAGAGGGTTAGAAGAGGCTTAGCTTATTCGCATTGGTTGTTGGAATTTGTCACACTGGAGACTGGATGAATAGAGATGGAGGAGCTTCACGCATGAGCCTTGAAACTTTTAGATGTGGCAGATATGACTAGATTGGGGTGCTTGGAGATGGATAGGGGTGCTCATGGGATTCTGAGTTTGGTTTTTTGGTTTCTTAGTTAACATAGATGCTCAGAAAACCTCCTCTGAGGTGTTGCAAGAGTTTTACAGTTATTCACCTTTTATCGCGTGTATGATGTTGTGAGATCGCCAAGGTCGCTGTAAACATTCAATGAATGGATCACCTATAAAACCTTAAATAAAACATAAAAACCTAAAAAATAAATATGCAAATGAAGGGGTCAGATTGTCTTTAGCAGCCGAAATAATAAACTTATCACTGAACGCTACACTACATCTAAGACCCAATGTAGTTATGAGTATGTGTGTGTGAAATTGTGCCCTACGTTGCTCTTGTGTCATTCCTATAACACCCTCTAAAAGCTCCCACTTGAGACCCAAGAAACAACCTAGGTTTAGTTTGTAAAATTATGGAATAAATTTTTTTGTTTAAAAGTTCCTACAACTAGGCTTCAATAATATAGTAGTCACAAACAAGATTCAAGATCAAAATATATTTAACTAGAGTTTTCCCATCACAACGAATATAAAATTCACAATGTCTAAAACATAGGGTTAAAATAATAATTTAAAATAAAAAGGAAATTTCTCACTGACCCACTCTTTGACCGGATTATAAGTTTCAACCTGATTTTTCTCACTAAAACGCAATCAAAACTTCCTAGAAACATTCCCATTAGATAGTAAATTTTCTCCACTTTCCAGGGATATAAGAAAGTCCTTCTAACTCCTCGTATTTCTCAAGTTATGGGTCGGTGGGACTTGGGAGGAAAGTTTTCCCAAGAGTGGGCCTGCAGGCCGCAAGAAGGAATTTTTCCCGAGCGCGAAAGGGTGGGGCGCAAAAGGATGGGCGCGAAAACGAATTTTCCAAATTTCCCTTTTATGAACTTAGATTATTTTTGAAGCCAAATGAAGTAAAAACTTCAGGAAGCCATAAATTTTGATAGGGAACTCGATTTTTGGTAAACGATGACTTTATGGAAAAATCTCGACGTCCTCTTTTCACAACAACCTTAAAAATTTAATTTGGATAAATTTTTAAGGTTCGATTTAGAGAAAAATATTTTTTTGGCACTAAAACAGGTGAACTGGTATTTTTAACTTATAATATTTGTTCTAATCCTATATTCTTTCTTTCTCAACATGTCGAACAGACATGGAGGATTGCACTTGGGTAAATTTAGGATGGATTGCAAGGGTTAATTTGTTTGATTGAATATCAATTCAAAATTTCACAATTTGATAATAAAAGCGACTATGAAAAGGTTTGAGCCCGATTTTGAAAGGTTCTATGAAAATTTCTGAAGTGGTAAGGTCTATTTGGGATCCTTTTGATCATATTAAGTTCAATTTAATGTTTTATTTTAGTGTTCATTGTTACAGGGGTCATTCTGTACATTTTGAATACAATATTTGCTAGTTTGAAAATTCTCTAACAGAGCTCTACAACTTCAAATTCGAATTGATCCATTTACATTTACCAAAAATAAAATTATGAATTCATTCTAATCCAATCACTACAATGTTCTATTTCCTTCAATCAAAAGGTAGAAACAAGAATGCAATTTCTATTTCTTTCAAAAACGTGTTTTTCAAACACAGAGGGTGCAATAATTATGATTAAACTTTCCACATTCAAACAGAGAGTTGCACAATATTTTCAAAGCAGGTTTTAAACAATAGTAGCTTATTTTTGTAAAGGTAACACAACATATATTCAGTTCAAATGATTTCTTTTACAACTTCTCTTTTCAATGATCAATACAATTTACAAAGAAATAAATCTCTCTTTACATTCCTTTTTACAGTACAAAATAAAGGGTATATCTCTTTCACAGTCAAAGGCCATTTCATTTCCAAAGCATAGTAACTTTTAAGCACAATATATTACATTGTCATCCACTTCTAGTGGAATATGATTTTACAAATAGAAATCTCACAAGGGACTGTCAAAACTGTCTTCTTTCTTAGTTCCAAAACAGCAGTAGAAATTTCCATCATTTTCCAATTTGATCACAACAGAACATGGGGAAAGGCAACGCTCTCCACCCAGCCAACACATCCAATGAAAATTAGAATTCATCCTTCTTCATTATCCCTCGAGCCCCAACCACATTACAATAAGAAATGTGACTCAATTTATGGCAACAACAGGCTTCCACAACACAAGGGCAATCTTTCACATGAAATTTTCATATTTAAAACACAATCCAAAACAAAACAACAGTTTTAGCAACAAGATAAAAACACAAACAATACTCAGGCTTCATCAAGCAAGCCAAAGGAGCAAGAAACTATGGGGGATGTTGTTTATGCCTCCCAAGGGGAAATGGGTATCACCACCTAAGAACAAACCGCAATTAAAACATACAACTTGACTTACAAAAATGCATAATGAAAGTATAAATTTAACTCTCCAATCATAGGTAAGGTTGGTATATAAATTTAAGAGGTGTGGGACAAGTTTAATTTGTCCCACAAGCCTCCAAAATCAGCCTCCAAGGAAAAATTTGAATTTCAAAGAAGGTGGAGTGTTTCATACTCCAAAATCAACTTACATATCTCCTACACATCACTTACATTTTTTTTAAAACACTTTAATTCTAGGTCAACAACTCTAATAATTACTTTCTTATGACCCAATTTGATTAATTAATTAATTTTAACAATATGATTACTCACATTATTTACTACCATTTAATTAAATAAAAAAGGGAAAATACATCACTTTTAAAACACATATTAAGTTAAATAAAGGAACCAAATAAAAGACATACACAAAGTCCCCTTAGTCACAATCGAAGGTGATCTCCCCCATGAGAATCCTGTAGTGCCCACTTTTCTTTGACATATTTTGATACTGATCATGACATTGTTGACTATATTGTGGCCATTATTATAGTTTTGATTTAGTCAAATGTTAGATATTCGATCATGGATTATTGTTGACTTTGATTCTTATATGATGCGTGAATGATTATTAGAGATATTTTTTTATATGTTGAGGTTGGTATACTATTTGACAAGGTTATATTATAGATGTTGTTCGGACTTGTGATATTTGGATATTTTGTGTAGACCTAGAAAATGAGAATTGAATTAAAATTGATGATGATATAGTTGTGGATGAAATTGTAAGTGATATTGTTGATTGTCTTCATGATTATTGTGATTCACATATATACTGATGATCTTGAAAATTATAATTATATTCATTTGAATGTTCTGATATGGCCACAAGGCCAAAGGAGGTATTTGTATTTTGCAGGTTTAAAATATCACAACAAACATCGAGGGATTGGAGACTAACCACTTTGAAATTCTAGATGAATTCAACAAGGTCACCATGACAATTGTATTTGTTTGTGCATGTTTGTTTTTGTTAGGGATTCTCATGCGGGGGATCACCTTTAAATGTGACCAAGGGGGTTTTATGTACTTATTTTATTTGGTATCTTTCTGTTTAATGTTTGCATGTGTTTTATGTGGTGCCTTACCCCTTTCATTATTTATTTTAATGTGGTGTTATATTATGAGTAAGCATGTTAAGATAATTAATAAAAATATGTCATAGGAAAGTAATTAATAGAGTTGTTGGCCTTGAATTAAAAGGTGGTAAGTAATGTGTAAGATACATGTAAGTTGTTTTGGAGTATGAAACACTCAACCTTCTTGGAAACTCGAATTTTTCCTTGAAGGATGATTTTAGAGGCTTGTGGGACAAGTTAAACTTGTCCCACACCTCTTAAATTTATTTACCAACCTTACCTATGGTTGGACAGTTAATGTTAGACCTTTTTATGCATTTTTTGTAAGTCAAGTTGCATGTTTTAATTGTGATTTATTCATGTTTTTAATTTCATTCCTTATTGGGTGTGGGCTTGTTTCAGTGTGTAAGTAAAATTGTCATATTATTCACCCACCTATTGATTATGCATTGGAGAATGAAGTTGACTTATGTGTTGGAGTTGAGGATGTGTAAAGTGGCATCCTACATGGATCCACCTCATCCCCTTCTCTTCCCTCTTCTATAAATTAAATTTCTTTAACTTGTTTTTGGGTTGCTTCACTTTTATCACTTCATTTTGGGAGAGTTCTTTTCATTTTGGAGAGCTCTTTCTTTCGGAGAAAATTGAAGATTGTTGTGTGCTTGTGGATTGTTGATCTTGGACTGTTTTGCATTGGAAAGCTTGTTGTTTTGGAACCTTGGAACAAAATCTATCATGGAGAGGTAGGAGCTTGGCTCTTGAAATGATCTCCTTTTATTCATGCATATGTAAAATGGTTGAATGTTGGAATGTGTTATTTTATTTGTGGGTTGGTTGGGTAGATGACTTAGGGATGGTGTAGGAAAAGACTAGGGGGTACTCTTGAGGGAGGCATAAGCTTTTTGGGGAGGTATAAGTGTGGAGGGAGTTGGGATTTGGGTTCCACCTTTTAAAAAATAAATAGCTTGCATTTCTTTACTCGTTATGGGGTGCCATAAGAGGTTGGGGAAGCATAAGGAAATGTGAGGAATAAGAGGTACTTGGGGGAGGCATAAGGGTATGTTAGGTATTGGAAATGATAAGTATTTTGGAGGTTTGATCTCAGGTGAAGATACTCATTTCCCCTTTGGGAGGCATAAGTAGCATCCCCCATAGTTTCTTGCTCCTTTGGCTTGCAATGAAGAAGCCTGTGTTTTGTTTATTACCTTTCATGTGGTTGCGAAAATGTTGTTTTGTTTTGGACTGTGTTTTTTAATGTGAAAATTACATGTGAAATATTTTCTGTGTGTTTGTGGAAGCCTGTTGTTTCCATGAGTTGAAACGCATTTCTTATTGCATTGTGGTTGGGGCTCAGGGGCCAATGAAGAAGGATGGCTTCTCCTTTAATTGGATGTCTTGGTTGGGTGGAGAGTGTTGTCTTTCCCCTACCTTTTTTGTGATCGAATGAAAATAAATGGAGGATCTTCATGTTGCTGTTTTGGAGCAAAGGAAAAGATAGTTTTGACAGTCCTTTGAGAGATTTCCTTTGTAAAACATTTTTTTCCCACTTCAAGTGGATGACTTGTAATATTATTTGTATTGGATAGTTATTCTGTTTTGGAAATGAAATCCCATGTTTAAATGAGAAAGAGATATGCACTGAAATATGTAGTGTGTAAAGAAACGTGAAAGTGCATTTGAATGAAAAGAAAAGAGGAGTTGTAAATTGTAAAGTTGTATTATTTTTCACAAATGGAGTTACTGTTGTTTAAAATCTGTGATTGAAATATGTTAAGGAAACTTCTGTTGGAAAGAAAGAAATACGTATGAAGAAAATACATTACTCTATTTTGTTGAAATGCATGATTTGAAAAATAGAAGTTGCATCGTTGCTTTACATTTTGATTGAAGGAAAGAGAACTATTTAAAACTAGAATGGAGTGAATTTAATGTTTTTATAGGATGGCAAAAGAAATAGATTAATCTCTGTTTTTGAGATGTATAGACTTCATTTTTTTATTTCACTGTAAACTTTGCACAATTTTATTAAAAATGTACAGAACGACCCTGCAACCTTGGAAACTGAAATAAAATGATTAAATTGAGGTTACATGATTGAAATGACCCCAAACAAACTAAACCACTTAAGAAATTGTTAGGGAAACCTTCAAATCGAACAAAGACAAAACTGCAGTCATTTTGTTGCCAAAGGATGGAAATTTCGAATTGATCTTCAATCTAACAATTGACCCTTGAAATCCATCCTCAATTCCTCTAAAAGAAACCCTCCATGTATGTTTGGCATGTTGGGAAAGGAAGGAGGTAGAATTGAATAAAATTTTATAAGTCGGGGGGTTACCAGTTTTCATTTTATAAGCCTACATAGCGTTTTTCTCAAAATTGACACTCAAAAATTTATCCAAATTAAATTCTTAAGGTCTCTGTGCAAAGAGTATGTCGAGAGAGTTCTGAAAATTCCTCGTTTGTCAAAACAGAGCTCCCTAGAAAAATTTATGGCCTTTAAAGTTCACAAATAAGACAGATCTTCATGCGTGTGCGCCCTTGCACACCCAGCACCTCTAGTGCACACCCATGTACGCCCTTGCATGCCCTTGTGCACCCTTGCATGCCCTTGTGCACCCTTGCGTGCCCAAATTATGCACCCAGATTTTTCTTGCACGCCCGAGACAAAATTAGTCTCTCTCGTGCCCATCTTGCGCGCTCGAGACAAAATGAGTCTCTCTCGTGCCCGTCTTGCGCGCCCAAGACAGAATGGGTCTCTCTCGCACCTGCCTTGTGCGCCGTGGAGAAAAAAATAGTTTCTCCCATGCCTCTCTCTCGTGCCCGGTAAAATTTCTTTCGCGCGCCTGACAAGAAGATAATCTATCTGTGCTAAGGATGAGTTTCTCTCTCTTATTATTTTGTAGGATGTTTCGATATCCACTCTGATGGAATCTGGAATTTTGTTGGGAACACTATAAACAAAAAAAATCATTATCTTTTCATAACTAAACCTGGGTTGTTCTTGTTCTCGAGTGGGATGTTTTAGATGGGCGCTATACTTGGTATCAAAGCATGGATTCAAAAGCAAAGATCCTTGGGCACACTAGAAAACTTGAGACATGAAATTTAAACCTAGTACAATATTAAACCTAGCACACTTTCAAATCTAGAGATAAACTTTGTCTGAAATTACATAATTAGTGAACATGGAAAAAAAATTGAATAAAACCTAGAAAATGACCTAACTCTCGCCTTGGTCTGTGTAGGAGGTGCGGCCAAGACGAGGGGTCACTTCACATAGATCTAGATATACCTCCTCCAGATCATGTTGTAGCAGCTATCTTACCACATATTTTACAGACACTCCAGGATGTTAATGTCACTCTATGCAGAGGGATCATAGGAGCACATTCAATCGGGCATGATAGGGTGAAATTCATTGAGGCTCATGCATCTCCTCGGCATAGCGAGGAGCATAGAGGAGAGAAATCCCACGTGGAGTCAGTGAGAGTAGAGTCGCTGCAGAGGGGGTAGGGAGACTGGGTTTCAAGACATAAAGATAGGTCTCAGAGCCCTAGGCTTAGAGATGAGCATGCAGGGAGGCTTGGGGGTCATCAAACTATAGCCTCAGACCACATCAGGGAGATCATGAAGCTACGACCATCACATTATTTAGGTGACATCGGTGGATTTCAGGCAGAGGCCTGGTTGGTGAGTTTGATCGGATGCTTCAAGCTCTGCCCTTATTCTAGCAACACAAAAGCTCGTGTTACAATCCATCTACTGAGAGATGGAGCAGGTGTCTAGTGGAGGACAGAGGAGCAAAAGCTCCATGTTTATTTTGAGACAGTTACCTGGGAAGGAGCATTTTAGGAGTAGATATTTGTCACGAAGGTTCATACAACAGAGGATATGTGAGTTTCATGACCTCTGACAGGGATCTCTTATAGTAGCAGAGTATGAGATCAGATTTTTGGATCTACTCCAATATGTTAATTACATGCACTTGACGAGTAGGTACAGATCCACAGGTTTATCTGGGGGCTGAATATAGACATTGGAGGTGTAGTGTGATCCATTGTCCACAGACATTAGATCAAGTCTTTGAGAAGGCCTATAAAGCAAAGGAGATTGGGGAAAAGACCCAGCAAGCTAGAGACTGAGTCTGGAGTCATATACAGCAGATGTAGGATAGTGGATTGAGGGGATCAGTACCTCCTCGTGGTGGACACGGTCCAGCACAGTCATATTTTAGACCACAGCAGCAGTCTCACCCACCTTATAGACCTCCACAGAGATTTGATGCACACAGAGGTTGGAGTATGGGGCCCCCTCCTAGGTGTCCCATTAGGACATAAGGTGCCCAGAGGGCTCAGTCAACAGGAACTTACCAGCAGAGACCTTAGCAGTCCATAGCCGGATCATCAGAATCCACACCACATACCTCCAGAGTACCGGTTGGACCTGCTACACATGGGAGAGGATCAGGCGGTTGTTTTGGTTGCGGTGTTGATGGACATTTTATAAGAGATTGCCCTTAGAACCCTCTTAATAATGGTAAGACATAGATTTCAGAGCCTACCATTGGTAATATGGGACACAATCATCAGATCTATGCGGCGGTCGACAACCGTCAGGCTGAGCATTAGAGTACAGTTATTGAGACCATAGGTAGCATTGGTGGTATTCCTACCTCTATTTTGTTTGATTTTGGTTCTTCATATTCTTTTATTGCACCATCTTTAGTAGAGCGATGCAAGCTAGTGGCAGTTAGGCAGGATCGTTGTTGGGAGGTTGAGATGGCTTCAGGAGCCAAGATCTCAGTGGACTCCTTAGTTAAGGAGTGTGTAGTGGATTTGGGACCTTTCACCACTAGCTCAGATCTTCATATCCTTCATTTGGGCTCGTATGGAGTGATCTTGGGTATGGATTGGTTGTCTACACAGGGCCAGGATGGATTATTACCATAAGACTATATATTATGTAGAGGATCTAGGAGTTGAGTCAGTGATCTTAGGGGTCAAAAGACATGTTTCCATTCGCACCATCTCCGCTATGCAACTTAAGCGGTGTGTGCGACGGGTTTGTCAGATGTAGGTTGTCACAGTCGGTGACAGATCTGAGGATGGGTTTAATGGACCATCACTAGATGACCATCCCATTTTGAGAGAGTTTTCTGATATCTTTCCAGGGGAGCTACCGGGGTTACCACCCCCACGTGAGATTGATTTTCATATAGACCTAGTTCTGGGAGCAGAGCCTATCTCACGAGCACCTTATTGGATGACTACACTAGCACTCTGTGAACTCAAGTTGTAGCTTGAGGACCTTTTGGAGAAATGCCTAATCTATCCTAGTGTATCCCCTTGGGGTGTACCAGTGATTTTTGTGAAGTTGAAGGATGGATCCTTGCGGTTTTGTATTGATTACCGCCAGCTGAACAAGGTAACGATCAAGAATCGTTATCCCCTTCTACGCATAGTTTGTTTGATCAGATGGAGGGAGCCATAGTTTTCTCTAATATTTATCTTAAGTCAGGCTAGCATCAGCTGAGGATTACGAAGGCGGATATTCATAAGACTATCTTTCGTACAAGATATTGGCACTATGAGTTCACAGTGGTGCCTTTTGGTTTGATGAATGCCCCCGTAGTATTTTATGAGTTTGATGAATGGGGTGTTTAGGATTGTCTTAGATCACTTCGTGTTCATCTTCCTTGATGACATTTTGATTTACTCACGCACGCGTGAGGAGCACGAAGGGCACCTTCGCCAGGTCCTTCAGTGTCTTTGTGAGAAACAGCTTTACGGGAACTTGGAGAAGTGTGCATTCTTTCAGACGGAGGTACAGTATTTGGGTCACATCATTTCTAGGGGAGGTATCACAGTCAATCTTTCTAAGATTCAAGCTATTATGGATTGGCCAGCACCCACTACTGTGAAAGAGGTGGGCAACTTCATGGGGTTAGCAGGTTATTACAGGAGATTTGTTTAGGAATTCTCTAGGATTACGCACCCGATCACTTCTCTTCAGCGGAAAGAGGAGACATTTGTTTGGTCGAGTAGATGCGAGCAGGGGTTCAAGACACTGAAGGAGTGCCTCACGACAACACCCATTCTTGCAGTGCCAGATCCACAGGGTGATTTTTTCTCATGCATGGATGCTTCTTTGGCAGGACTTGGAGGTGTCTTAATGCAGGAGGGAAAAGTAGTGGCTTTTGAGTCTCGCAAACTCAAGGATTATGAGCTTAATTATCCAACTCATGACCTTGAGCTTGCAGCAGTTGTGCACGCCTTGTTTCAATGGAGACACTTTCTTATTGGTCAAATATTCACACTCATGACAAATCACTTAAGTCTTCGCCATCTCTTCACGTAGCCCAATCTCAACGCTCATCAACAGCGTTAGATGGAGTTGCTTTGTGAGTATAATATGGAGATAGAGCATGTGAAGGGAAAGGAGAATATGGTTGCAGATGCTCTCAGTAGACGGAAACATGTGGTTATGGCCACTTTAGTGGGCACAGATTTTCGGAGTAGGATTCTACAACGGCTTCCTCTTCACAGCTTCTACATTACAACTAGAGCATAGATCAAGTCCCACAGACCCCTTGAAGGGAAGTTTCATGGTTTCTCATTAGAGGCAAATGGACTTCTCAAGCACATAGGTTGGATTTACATTCCTAGTGACGGAGGCTTGGGGCAGGAAATCTTGACAGAGGCACATCATGCACCCTATCTAGCCCATCTCGAGGTGAAGAATATGCACGCTACCTTGAGATAGTTGTATCACTGGAGAGGACTTCATAGAGATGTGACTCAGTTTTTGTCACGCTGTTTAGAGTGCCAAAAAGTGAAGGCCGAGCTTTCGCATCCAACTAGCCTTATATTTCCTCATGCTATACCAGAATGGAAGTGGGACACCATTTCCATGGACTTCATTATTGGGCTACTAATGTCGAGATATCACCACGACGCCATCATGGTCACAGTTGATAAATTGACAAAAGTGGCTCACTTTTCTCTGGTGAAGACCACTTATACATCTAGTGCAGTGGCACGGGTTTACTTGGATGAGATTGTCAAGTTACACGGAAGATTATTTGTGACCACAATCCTTTGTATACTTCTCATTTTTGGACTACCATGCAGCATGCCCTCGGGACGAAGACAAATTTTAGCACAGCATATCACCCTACTTCAGATCGATAGACGAAGCGAGTGAATCATATGCCCAACGACTCCGCCACCATAACAGCCGCCTGATCCTCTCCAGTGGGAAGCGGCTCCAGATGGTACTCTAGATGACTGAGATGCCGATCCTGACGATCCGGCTATGGACTGCTGATGAGCTCTGACTGACTGAGCTCTCGGTGCACCCTGTGTCCTGATGGGTCCCCTAGGAGGAGGCCCCATACTACGTCCTCTCTGTGCATCGAATCTCTGAGGAGGTCGATAAGGTGGGCGGGTCTGCTGCTGCTGTGGTGGCCTAAATGAAGCCTGCCCCTGAACTCTGTCCACCCCGTGGAGGAGGAACTGACCCCTTCGACCTACTATCCTTCATCTGCTGGATACGGCTCCGAACTCTATCTCTATCCTGCTGTGTCTTTCACCGTGTCTCCTCTGCAATATAGGCCTTCTCCACGGCCTCTGCTAACGTCTGTGGGCAGTGAATGCGTACTGCGCCCGCTAAATCCAAGTTCATGCCCCGGATGAACCTGTGAATCCGTACCTGCTCATCCTGCATATAGTCGACGTACTGAAGTAGGTCCAGAAATCGACTCTCATACTCAGCTACTGTCATCGATCCCTGACGGAGGTCATGAAACTCATCTATCCGCTGCTGAATAAACCTCCTGGGTAAAATACCTGCTCCTGAACCGCTCCTCAAACAGCTCCCAAGTAATCGTCTCTGAGTCGACATGGAGCTTCTGCTCCTCGGTCCTCCACCAGACTCCTGCTCCATCCTTCAGAAGATGGATCGCAACACGAGCTTTCGTGTTGCTACTACAAGGACAGAGCTTGAAGCATCCGCTCAAGCTCACCAACCAGGCCTCTGCCTGAAAACCGCCTATATCACCTGAATATGTGAGAGGGTCGCAGCTTCAGGATCTCCCTGATATGATCTGCAGCCGAAGTATGATGAATCCTAGGTCTCTCTGTGTGCTCCTCCCTCTGTCTAGGGCCTCCGAGACCTGTCCCTATGTCCTGAAATCCTGTCCCCATGTCCTCTCGGTGGCGACCCTGCCCTAGCCGACTCTGCACGGAAATTCTCTGCTCTGTGCTCCTCGTTGTGTCGAGGGGATGCCTGGGCATCTACTGATGGCTCCAAACTATGCCTAGCAAGTCGTCCTCCCAAGGGCTCTCCGCGTATAGCGGCATTGACGTCCTGAAGTGTCTGCAAAATCTGAGGCAGAAGGGCTGCTACGGCCTGCTCTGGCGGTGGTATGTCTAGGTCTATGTGAAGAGACCCCTCGCCCAATCCGCGCCCCCTGCACAGATCAAGGCGAGAGTTAGTTCACTGTACTAGGTCTTGAGTCAGTTTTCTAAATTTGTTGTTTACTATAATTATCAACAATATGGTTTCATATTTTAAAAGAATAATGTTCTGTACTAAGTTGAAAGTTCCTGTTCTGCGTGTTCAGCGTGTGCCCAAGGGTCCCAGCTTCGAACAACCTCGCTCTGATACCAAAAATGTAACGCCGCAAAAAAAAGACAGCGCCACACTCACGACAACGGCGACGCCACGCCTCAACCAAACAATCCCGTCCCGAAAACGCGACAATTTTTTTTTTTGATGGGTGCGTTTGCAAACAAGTTCAAACTAAAACAGTCCCGTATTGCTTCGGGAACGAAGATGATTCAAGTTAAGGATTTTTAAATTCATCTCATTCGACGTTTCACGAAACGGAAGGGAGGGTCGTCTTCCGAGTTGCTTCGTCTAATGTTTGGTGATTTCGCAATAGCAGTGTTTTCAATGCTGACCTTAGAATAAGGTATAACGTGTTATGAAAACAATAAACTATCCACTCGATTTTTTTTATTTTTATTTTTTTGATTATCCATTTGCATTACGCAATCTCATGAATTTAATACATTATGTTATATATATATAACAAGGAATTATACGATAAGATATATACTTCAACATTATATTACTACATTGTATGTCTTTATGTATTTGGTTGCACATAGCACCTTATTTATATTAAGTTTGTGTATTAAAAGAAAAAACGGTATTAAGAATCACTAATATGTATTACATATCATCATGACCCCCTTTCTCAACTTTCTGTAGGGATTGAAACCCATCTAGAGCCTCTTCAAACTTTGGTTCTAGTTCATCACCATCCACTTCGTTTTTATTTTTATTTTACTTTTTTATTTTATTTCTTATTTTATTATTCGATTATATTACGTTATTACAAATTTTAATGCATTATAATATACATACATATATATATATACATATATATATACATATATATATATATATATATATACATATATATATATACTCAAGACGGTGAAATGCCCTTTCGCTTATCATTATGTACCATTTCAGCAAGATGTGCATGCTAATTACCTATGGGAAGGTTACATCATTCTTGGAAGTTGCACATAAATCATTCACCTATGCATGGGTACACTTTGGTTTGCCGAAATCTAAAGCATCAATTCAGGTTTCCATATTACCAACAAATGTTTTGGGAAGCTTTATGGAGCAAGATGGACACTAAGTCATATTTTATTTTTGGGTGCATCTTTAATTTTCCATGCTTTGTCTGTATTGGGATGCTGGTTACACCTCGTGTAATGCCATGTTCTACGTTACACTTGTTCATCGTGTGGCGATCGAGTGCTAAGCATGGAGTGTTGTTGTGCCTTCGTCGACCTCGATTGCTGACCATTATGACTATAATTGATATTTATTTTACAAGCTGTAAAATGATAATAATGATAATAATAATAATAATGACATTATGATTGTATTATCGATCAACGATTGTATTTTATTATCACCTTCTTTATATCGATTGTTATCAATATCATCCTCTGTTATCGTTAAACTATCCTTTTGATTTGTTTGTCGCTCCCGCTGATCAAGCCTCGTTGCGCAAATGAGGAAGAGTATGTTTTGTGGTGGCACCACAGTTTCGGAGTGGCGTTCGCGTAAATATTTCATTTAGTTACTCAACCCCGTTCTCCTCCTGGGTCGACCGATCCCGCAATCTTAGAATTGTTTTAAATTACTAATTTTTAAATATAGATTTTTATGTCCCCAACCTACCTTGTCTCTCCCTTTTGATCTCCTTGTGTACCACGTTTGGCGTGGGGAAGGAAAGGTTAATGTTTTTTTTTACTTTGTTTCCTTGGTCGGCTGGAGGTGGGTGGCTTTAATGGCCACCTGCCATTGCATTAAAAAACCCCCTGCACCTTTCTTGGCGTGTTCAACTTCCTGGTTGGTGGCCGCACATGCCCCATTTATTAAAATGTTGACTTACAATCTGCTATCTCACGTGGTCTCCCTGTTGTTTTCTGCCCTAAACAACAAATGCTTGTTTGCGCTCCATCAAATGCTACAACAGATGAATTGCTACAGCGTGTTCTGGATAGTGGATTCATTGATGGTGAAATGAAGGTCTATCACCCTAATGTTGCGAGGGTGGGTGTGGGTTCTCAAAATCGTGCTGCACTGGTAGTATCAGTGGAGCATAGAACTGAAATTCTCCTAGGAAAGTGCCGTGAGGAAGTAATTGGCTATATGCAGCAGCTACAGGGTAGAGAAGTAAACTTATCTCAGAAAATCAGTGGCCTCCAGAGAGAGTTAAGTGTGACAGCTTCCGCAGGGTGATCCCAAGGAACCGTTGGTGTTGATCCTAATGTTCTGGTTGCATGCGACCAAAGTCATGATCAGTTGTTGCAAACTCTTGCAGCTGTAGTAGAAGAACGAGATAAAGTTTTAGTTGAGCTGTCTTGCCTTTTCATTTTGGAAAGTCACTTCCGTCCAGGTGGTGAATTTAACATGGAAGAAGCTCGATCAAATCTTGAGGCAAGTTTTGCAAGTGAGGCTGAGATTGCGTTCACTACTGTTTCTAGTACTGCCGGAAGTTATTCCAATGCCTAGCCCATGGATTTGATATGGTGGTTATAGATGAAACTACAAGCTAGGGAAGTAGGCGTGTTACCTCCACCTTCTTGAGTGCTGCGTAGATTGTTGATGAATTTGGAAGACTAATGAGGGAAGGGGCCAGTGACAGTGAATCAGATGGTGTTCTATATGGTGGGAAAGCACATAAAACATCTCGAAGTCAGAGCATCAGTCGGTCTCCTGTTGGCAGGAGTCGAAGGAGGAGTCCGAGTCCACGAAGGAGAAAGGGTAGGAGGAGCAGATCTCACAGTTGGTCACCGAGGAGAAAAAGGAGTAGAAGCAGGACACCTCCGCCTGATTTCAGGCGTGGCGATGAACATGTGGAGGGAAGAAAGAGGAGGGGCACTGTTCCAGAATGCATTTATTTTAAGAGAGATGGTAGGTGTTTCCGAGGAGCATCGTGTAGGTTTATCCATCATGAGGTCCCTTCTGAAAATATTAGCAAGTTGACTGGTGGTGAAAAGAATAGAGAATACAAAGAGTCTGGGTAGGACTTTCAAGGCTCCCATACTACCATAGAAATATCTGCTAACATAGAGGAAGGTAATGTGAAGAGCGTATCTCAAGATGGACTTTCTAGTCACCAAGGTGGATTCATTTTAGAAGAAAATCCAACCGAAAAGGAAAAACAGTTAAATGAGGCTTCATTGAGTGAAAAAGTAATGTCAGGATGGAGTGAAAATCATGATTTATAGCCACCAGTACTAAAGGTGAGTACTGATTCCCAGATACCTGAAGAGAATGCAAATCCTGATTCTGATTCACATCCAATACCTTCAGAAAATGAAGCATTTCTGAGCGCTTCCAACAAGCAGGTTATCCAACTATGTTGTTATCTGTTCAGTATTGAATGCATCCTCAAATTCGGGATTCTCCTTCAAGGTATTTTTTTTATCAAAATCGATTATGTGACAGTGAGGGTGTTACCAGCAGACCTGATGAAATTTATTTACAAAGATTCTCTATTGAGATCTTATGTAACGACCCACAAATTCACACACACGAACAACACAGTAAAAGATAGGATAAATTTTTTTTGACTTGCTTCGACACATAACACGACACAACATGTCCTCACCAAGGATACAATTAACTCTGTGAACAACTTGATACAAGGATGGCCATAAAGTCAGCATGGAAACGTTCACACCCAAAAGGATAATACACCTTTCTTTTCGACATGACAACATAGAAATCTAACCACAAAACACACTTATAGTTAGGGCCAACCACAATGACCTATTCTTGAGGGTTATTTATTTTAATAAGACATCTTGCAATTCTTAGCTTACGTTTTCAAGGAGACTCAAGATATGATTCTTACAATTCATCCTTACCAAGCTAAGTTTATTCTTTTTACACTGAGTAATCATCTTTAAGTCTTCTCTATTTTGACATTTATTTGCTTAATTCGTTATTTGGAGAAAGGGGTAATTTAATTTCACAAGGCCATCTATTAACACCTACGCTACTAGAACTTGTTCATGCCCATATGACAACATGGGTTCACGTTCAACAACTTAAGAGAAAAAATTACAAGGTACCTCGGATAAAGTTAAAGGAAGAAGGTCAATTGAATTCATCCTTGAGGCATCATTAGTTCTTACTGAGGTTTAATTGGAGTTTGAGGTTTTATACGTAATCATTGACGCTCTTACTTAGGCTTCACCGAAAGAGCTTATCAAGAGGAAGCTACTTACTTTTTAAATAGGCTGAGAGCTAAATTGGGTGGTTTCTAAATTTTCTTCTCTTACTTGTTAAATCTTATTAGAAACTAACCATCGTTTTCCTTTAAGTTTGTTTTAAGCGTTCACCAAAAGAGTAGTTTTTACTAGTTCAGTTAGGGATAACACGCTATATAAAATCACTTTGCAAGGATAGTCTCACTCTTGATTACTTAAGGCATTGTTTGTTTTCAAGGGGATCTAAACCACAACATATTTCTTTGAACCAAAACTTCTAGGTAACTTCTGTAAGGAAAGCCACCCCATTAAAGCTTACATATAATACATCAATACAAAGTCTTAGAAAGATTTAAATTAACACTTAATTCTCAAGATCAAAGTTTTACAATGTTTATGCCAATGAGAAGATTGAATACTATTTCTCACTAAAAAGAGTTACCAGCCAAATTTCAAAAAAAAAGACAAACAACTTCTTTACGAATTTTCCGAACAATTCCAGACAAGAGGTCATATAAACTCTTTGCAAGCAATGTTACACAATTTACAACACATAGAACACTCTTGCAAAGAACTTCATAAGTTGCACTGATGAAACCTTTACAACTCTTCCTTTAATCTACTCGCATAATCCATCTGCACAAATACTAGCTAGAATCAGTTCACGAGAACTGAGCATGTTAAGGCTACACACTGCAACAGTAAGCTAACATTTAACAATATCAAGAAAGGAAAGTTCTAATTTTTAAAAAAAAAGATTAAATCACAACCCACAACTCCAACATTATTCGCATGAGAAAGAAATCTAAACCATCCAACAAGGAGAAAGTCAAAATACCAGTAAGAACAAAATCACATAAATTAAGGCAAGACCTTATGGGTTAGGAACAAGAAGGCCAAGAGGGTTGATATTTCCTTCATGTAATCCTATGGATTACGTGATTGGAATCCAGTACTCAATCCATCCATCTAAAGAGGTCCAAGAGAAGACAAAACATACTAATAATGATTGTAGGCGTGAAACAAAACGACGTTATCCAATTCTCCCAGGGAGAGGCTTCATAGTAATATGGGTTCGACACCCTTAAAAGAAAACAACTATAGTTTCAATTTTAACCAAGGAGTTTACCACTACTTCCTTATAGGATTTCTTAAATGTAGTACTGGTTAACAAAACAAATCCACTCTTCCAAAAGCATACAAAGAGACACAAAAAGGGCCATTATTCTACCAAAAAACCTTATCCTAATCGTCAACTTCTCTACATAGTATAAGGGAAGGCTAAACCCAAAAGTCGTTAATAATTTTTATATATTTCCGACAATGACAATAAGTATTAAAATAAAAATTGATTTCCTTAACAAGGCCACAAAATGGGACCTTTTAGTAACCAAGTTTGAAGTATAAGATATTCGAGTTCGAAAACAAAGGGATTCGATACGCAGAGGGTAAAACACCAACGATGCCCCAGACTCAAAAGACCTTACCATGAGTACAAGCACAAAATAAGAACCAACGCACATATCCATCAGGAAGGTTACGCAGTGCAGTCAGGCCTAGAAGTTCTATGAACTCCTTGCCAAAGGTATAGAAGATGGAAATTTTACCCGATCCATGTGGGCTTATTGAGGAAAAGTATAGCAAATATCAAACATATAAATATAACAGCCACCTATGATATTATCACTGAAATCAGCTGTCATTTAACAGGAAACGAGTTCACGAGTCCAATACCATGGATTCACCTACAACTTTTGTTTCAGTCCAGCTAGTAATAGCTTGCTTGCGACCCTTAATAAAAATTGTAGAGATTTCATTCAATTAAACTTATAATGTTTCCCCCTTACTTTAATCAAACAAGAGTTTGCACCAGGAAGTAGGTATAGTAATTCTCTCAACACGTAGAGGCCAGAATAGATGTCAGGTTATTCATCCTCTAGAACTGGGTACAAAAGTCAACCATGTACAGTTCTAAAGCAAAACCCTAATGCCATTTTCTAATTAATCAAAAGTAAGGAATGCCCACAGGCTTAAACAAGTTTTAGAACACACTGTCACTATTAATGTACCTTTTAGCAAAACAAGAGAGCCCTAAACAGGAAATACGTATCTATTCAACCAAAAAGAGATATGTAGGCTTAACCTTCCATTTAGTAACCTTCAATTATAAATACCATCACAGAATTCTTGTAAAAGAGAGTCATATAAGCAAACAAAACTCAATAATGTTTCCTTCCCTATGAACTAGACTGCATCACTCAATATTGCAGTAGCCCATTTAGACAAATATAAACAAAGTAAGCTATAAGAGAGGAAGAGAACATTCCAAGCAAAACCAGCGAAAATGGAAACGAGATTTAAAGGAACAACCACACAATCAGGCAGCGATATAAACAACCACGAAAACATCATGTCTAGGCGCCATTCAAGAGGAAAGAAAATTCATTTCAAGATACTGAAAGAAGGTAGAAAACTATTACAGGGAGTAGATTTAACATGCCTGATTAGAATTCTTCCAACCAACAAGCACGTCGACCAGGGCTCGGGCAACAGCAACACAACCTGCGCTACTTCTCTTCCTCAGCCTGCTGAAGGTCCAACTCTGTTAACGGCCATGCTCTTGACTTCATAAAATCAATTGTATAGTCCGCAATGTGCATCTCTGCCCATAGTTCGGTCGGGTCGCATATTCCTCTCGGCCATGCTCTTCATATATCTACCAATAGTGATCAGTTACAGATTATTATTCTCTCAACAAAATCACTCTAATAAACCGTACCCACTTCCCAGGACCAGGTTAGCCCTGTCAAATCCTTCACTAAGCTCGACTTGACTTCTGAACGTCACCAAGTACCCGTGGAGGCCTGCAACTATCCAGTACAACCCAAACGCTTTCCCTTTGCACTCAACGCCATGAAAATGTAAGCTCCGAATTCACCAAAAATTGGTTATCCAAAGAAACAACAGATTAAACAATTTTCCCCTTGGATTTCCACCAGTTTTTACTCCAAACATTTTTTTTCTCAAGAACACGATTACAAAAAAAAGCTTGATAAAAATGCATTGAACTCTTCCTTTACGTGTACAGCAAATGGGTTTTCTCCTCCCATCCCAATAGGAATTTTACCTCATTTTACAGATCTTTCAAGCTGTGTTATAATTTAAGATTTCAAGTTTCTGCAACCAGTTGAGTTGAAAATTTGGGTTTTCGGAAATAATTGCTTAGAACATTGCAGACCCATAAACAAAAACAATCCCCAGGCGCTAGATTGGAGGAGACCCATACAAGAAAACCAAAGTGGGTATTCAATAAACAAATAATAAATTTCCCGTGAGCTCTGAAAGGCTTATGAATATAAAGGTAGGTAGAATATTTTGCAATAGTTGAGAGTCTGTGTCGACCAGAAATAGGATGATGTTAGGAATAATATTGTGAACACTCCCGTAAATTGTTGGATAGGATTGTGAGAGATAAGTGGAGGATATTGTGAGATGAGGTTGAGATTATGTAGGGATGTGAGATAATGGATGATTGCATGAAAAGAGGAGTACTAAATTAACCTTTAAAAGCATTGTGATCATGAATATAAAGGTAGAGCAATAGAATATTTTGTGTTATACTCCAATAGTACCTGAGAGTCTGTGGCGTAAAAATTGGAAGAAAATAAAGGCTTGCATCATGCAAATAGGATGCACACATCTGCATTGAAGATTGGTTCGGTTTGCTGGGAAGACACGACTTGGCAGAGATTTACATCAACAACTCCAGGGAATACGGTTTCCACCTATGCTCGCATGTCTGTGCTATTCATTTTTACAATCATCATCATTCAGATCTGCACTCAGTAGAAGTTGAAGCCTTCCATTTCAGGCTTTCCCGCATGGATCAGTCGATACGCATGGATAAAGGAAGGAGAATCGAACCTGAAAAATACGCTAAAGAAGCATTCGGATCCATATATTCTTGCTTCAACGTACGAGTACTCAGGTCGTCAAGTCTAAAGTATTGGTTTTAAAATAAAAATAAATAAATGGTCATACAGTCAAAGTTTATTTCAAGTCATTTAATAAAGTTTTAGTTCACACGTGTCAAGTTATATTAAGTTAGTCATTTTTTATGGTCACCGAAAGTTTATAGGGTTTAGTTGAATGTTTAATTATAGTTTTCTATTTATATTAAAAATGAATTTTGTTCATTGTAATCAATGTTTAGTCTTCTCATGTTCACGTGTCCATTAAGCTTATTTTCTATGTTTAGATTGTGTCATAACTAAAAACGTTTTATTATTATTATTTAATTTTAGGTAAATTAGGGTGTCATTATTTAAATAGTGTATTTAAAAAGTAATTGAAATATTACTTTTTAATTGTCTATAGTTTGAATAGTATGTCTATAGGTATTTCTACTCGAAAAATTCTAAGTTATATGTTTTTTTGATCAACAAAATAATAGGGTCATTTTTTTTTTAATAGTCAAGTTAATATCGTCAAAGTGTCAAAAAGTCATCATATGTTATGTAGTTCTTATTGTTTTGTCAAAGTCTGTCAAATAGGTGATTTTAGGTGGAGTCAAGAGTCAGTGACAAAATATTAAAAATAAATAAAAATTGCCTCACAGACGCATTTTCGGTGTTATCCGACGTCTGGAAATAATTGTTTTCACATTGCGGGGGAGAGATAAAATAAAGTACAATGTGAAACTTGATGAGATTCAAAGATATATTCTGCTGAGTTAGCAGCATGCTGATGGAGGCTGGAGGCAACGGAGGCAGGAGGGAAATCGGCGACCTCTCGTCAGGCACCATCGACGAGGCCGCGGTATTGATTTGGTGGCCAAGTATTTCAGTTGTGTGTTTGATTTCATTATTGTGTGTTTTATAATAAGAACAAATGTCACATTCCTGTTCAAAGTTGTATTTCCTTTTATAACCTCCTGATGTAAATATGTGATAGTAGAAAGATAAAAGCACAAGAAAAAGCAGCATCATGTTATTCTTGAAGAGGATGAACAGAGGTTCATGAGCAGGGGCTCGTACCTAGGACAGAGGTCCGTTATTATCGAACAGGGGTTCGTATTTGCTGAACAGAGGTTCAGTGTACCAAGATCATGAGCATGCAGAGGTAGGCAAGCTGTAGAAGACGTGTGAATGTTTTTCTCTACATTGTTCACATTAGTGGAGTGTATGTGTGGAAATATCGAATGTTAACAATAGGGGAGTGAATGTTAGGAATAATATTGTGAACATTAGATATTTATATATTTGTGTGTGTGCAAATATTATATTGATGTAAGTGAGTTGTAACTCACGTAGATAAGGTTTGTTGAGTGAGAATAGGATTGTGAGAGATAAGTGGAGGATATTGTGAGATGAGGTTGAGATTATGTAGGGATGTGAGATAATGGATGATTGCATGAAAAGAGGAGTACACACTCCTATATAATGTAACCTTTACCTGTGAATAATATATCTCGAATGAATTGAAATCATTGTGATCATGCATTTTGATAAAAAATATCTTGAAGATCCGAGTTTGAGGATGCATTCGATACACAACAGATAACAACATAGTTGGACAGCCTGCTTGTTGGAAGCGCTCACCAAGGCTTTGACTATACTGAACAAGAGATGGTGTGATGATTTGTGGATTTAGTAAGGAATTCGAGGCATGCTCCACCCCACCTAAATCCTTGTTCAGAAAATTCGGCAAACTCTAGTCATGTAATGCTTCCACATAGCTTCATACATACAGTGTTTACATGCAACAGATATTTGCGGATCCTGCAAGAGTTACAGAGACCATACCTTCGTCTTCAATAAATCCAACCATATCAAAAAGCGCTGCACCCAAGAAAAACGCGCCCAACCCACCTATACGCATTGAAAGAACAATTAAAAGAGATGCCAGGTCCGTCCACCCACCGCCAGCTAACAACCTAATTGACTGCATAGCTAGACAGGAAAAGAAATGGAGTGAAAAGTAGATAGAAAGGCAATTAATACCCAGCAAGGTTAAATCAAAGTCATCGTTTGCAAAACCACATAGTGGTCTGAGCACAATTTGGTGAAACAATAAAGAAAGGAAAGGCGGTGGCCAGATTCAAGTATAATGCATTTCCAAGAAGGCCAATAGGTCATTAAATAAACAATAAAAGTGGTGCATGCGGCCAGCAGATGATTTAATTGGTTAGGCACGAACAAACGTGTCCAAAATGGGTGAATGCATCCAAAATTTTATCAAAAAAAAGAATAAGTTATAGAACAAGGCACGGGAGAAGGCTTGGTCGGCCGATATGGTAGGAATAGCAATTCACCTTTAAATGGACAAATAAACAAGTACGCAAGCAAGCCTGGTCGACTGAGGAGGAAACTAGTGGTAGAAGTTTCAAAAACGAACACAGGACAATGACCGACCACGGCGTCACAACAGGAGGCCCTCTACTTTGCGCAAACCAGTGCTCGGTCCGCGAAGCGACCAACCAAACAATAAAATCGTTCACCGAAAATTAACCATAATGTTGATAACAATCGACAATAAGATAATGAAGTTATCGTCATCGATAATTAAATTAGTAATATTATTATTATTTCTATTACTATTATTATTATAACTTAACAATAATTATTAATCAAATTAAGAAGGACCGACAAACGAGCACAGTAAAAGAGAACATGATTTTCCTTTAACAAGGAAATTGTAACAGGCGTTGCAAGGGCCAGTAACGACAACAACAACACGACCCAGCAAACACGATGAAGAGGGAGATGATTGAGTATTCCCTGTGACTAAGGCAAAGCCCACCAATGATCGACGAAGGCACAATGATGCCCCATGCTTAGCACTTGATCACCGCAGGATGAACAGGTGTAACGTAGAATAGGGCATTACATCTTACTTGTTGTACGATGTAACCCATGGAAGAGAACCTCGTAGAGGCCGATCTGTTTCATATCAGGATATTCATGAAACACAATTTGCTTTGCTATTATATGAGCTTCTTCAACGAGTCACCAAGTTGGCAGGCATAAAGTTTTTTGTTGGAATTATCACACCTTACAAGCTATAGCTGTAATGTTTGCACCGAGAGTTTGATGTTGTCCCCAATCTGATGAAGGAAAAGGTTTATTTATCATTACGGTAGATGCCTTCTAGAGCTAGGAGCGTGATGTAATCATTATGTCTTGTGTCCGAGCTTCAAATCATGGGGTTGGGTTGTAGTTGTTTTTCACCGTGTGATTGTGGCGCTAGCACGAGCTCGCAGAGCACTTTGGGTTAAGGGCAAGCAGCGGCATTGAAACAATCATATGCATATGGAGATGGCGTTTTAAACCAGGGATGTTAAACCTGCCCTTGCAATCTTCTGCTACCCTTTTATTATGTCATGAATTGAATGTCCTTCTTTTTGTTTTTTTATCTGTTATGGCATTTAGAATGGGCTTCTGCTTTTCCTTGTGAATCGACCCAGATTGAAGGAAAGGAAGGACTGTTGGGAGATCTTTGTTTTTCATACCCTGATAGCAATTGTGATAGCATGTATACATTTCTTTTCTGCCTCGTTTTTTTTCTTTTCGAAATAAAAGAGTAACTGCTATGTGATAGCAAAATAATGGTTGAATTTTATACCGTGGGTGTTAGATCTTTAACCGGGGTGCTTTCCTGCTTAATTCTTAAAATTCGAGTGACATTTAGAGACGATAGTGAACAATGGCCGTTGAGTTCGATTTCTAAACCAGCAGTAGCAGATATAAACTTGAGCCATGAATAACATTAGTGGATATTTGTAGATTTGTCGACTCATGGCCAGTTTTAGGCTAATTGTTTGTTTTTGTCTTGGTAAAAGCTTTTCTTGGGCTGAATCAGTGTGTAGACATCGCATAGTGAGTATGATGTTTTCTTATAGGCCTACGTGAGTGAAATATTGACTGCTCAATACAGATCCTGTGACGTGAGTCACTGTATCATAAGATAAAAGAGTTCAATCGAACTCTATAGTAGCAGACGTTTTCTTTGGAGTGACTATGAGGATAGGTCGAGTAGACTGTCGTGAAATAGATGGGTATGCCCAAACTATTCATATGTAAAAGAGTTCAATCGAACTCTATAGTAGCAGACGTTTTCTTTGGAGCGACTATGAGGATAGGTCGAGTAGACTGTCGTGAAATAGATGGGTATGCCCAAACTATTCATATGTTGTTTTAGAGACAGAAGAGAAGACATAGTTCGTAGGAAGAGTATTTTGCTTTGTATTCCTCCTTCGCTGACTGTTAACCTTGTGATTGGTGACTCGAGTTGGGTCACGGTAGAGGATCTTGTGTCGATTCACTTATATTTTCAACAGACTATCCCTTGCTTGTTTAAATTCAAGTATCGAATGAAATGGGTTTCTATTAAATCCATTTTGTAGCGTAGCAAACCTTCAATAATTCAGGTAAGGACTTTTTGAGTAAGTGTTGACTGAGGCATGTATGAAAATAAAATGGTTACCTTTCTTCGAATTGGGTTAGACTTGTATGAAAATGGAAAAGGTAGGAATCGACTCAGTTATGTATATTTTAGTGAGCTAAGTCCTTAACTCTTACAATGATCATACGAGTGGTGGATTACGGGTTTATTACTGATTATGTGATGTAAGATAATAAAAACCTTTGGTGAAAAGACTTCTTCTTGATTCCTGCTTGTGTAATCCAACTATAGTTGTTGAATGTAATTTAGTTGGATAGAATCTAATTTATTTAACTTCTTGAAGAAAAATAATTAGGTTTGGTGAGAATTACTTGGTATATTGAATCTTCAGATTCAGTTATTGTGTTGTGAGTATTATATGTATGTTGGTTTATTCAGTTGAGTGAAGTTAACTTTAGTCTCTGATTGGTGTTCATATATGGTTGGGGCCTATATTCTTCCTAAAACAAGGATGTGTGTCAATGCAATCTTGTTACCAAGTGATTTTGAATATGTTAAGTCATCTGACTGATCTTTATCCTTTTGGTTAATAATAATAGAATGATGTTTGGGTGTTATATTTCAATCACGTAATCCATAGGATTACATGACTGAAATCTCAATACTTTCAACCTTGTTTTCTTCACCAATAAGGTCTCACCTTGTTTGTCTTTGGAATATCTCTCTCACTTGAATATTGGGATTCCTCCTTGTTGGCTGGTATAAATCTCTTCATCTTGTGAAACATATTGATTAGTGGTTTGTGATTTGATCCATTCTTGAGTTTAGAATTTTACTTTCATGATATTATAAAATGTTAGCTTACTGTTGCAATGGTTAGTCTTAACATGCTCAGTTCTAGCGAACTGACTCTAGTTAAAATTTGTGCAGATGGATTATGTGAGTAGACTAGAGGAAAAGAGTGTTAAAGGTTCATCTGTACAATTTATGAAGTTCCATGTAAAAATGTCCAATGTGTTGTAAATTGTGTAACGTTGCTTGTAAAGAGAGTTTATATGACCTCTTGCCTGGAATTGTTCGGAGAATTACGTGAAGTAGTAGTTTTGTCCTTTTTTGTATTTTGACTGGTAACTCGTCTTAGTGAGAAATAATATTCAATCTCTTCACTGGCATAAGCATTGTAAAACTTTGATCTTGAGAATTAAGTGTTAATGTAAATCTTTCTAAGACTTTGTATTGATGGGTTATATGTAAGCTTTAATGGGGTGGCTTTTCCTTACAGAAGTTACCTAAAAGTTTTATTCAAAGAAATATGTTGTGGTTTAGATCCCCTTGTAAACAAACAATACCTTAAGTAATCAAGAGTGAGACCATCCTTGCAAAGTGATTTTATATAACGTGTTATCCCTAACTGAACTAGTAAACACTACTCTTTTGGTGAACGCTAAAGACAAGCTTAAAGGAAAACTATGGTTAGTTTCTAATAAGATTTAACAAGTAAGAGAAGAAAACTTAGAAACCATTCAATTTATCTCTCAGCCTTTTTAAAAGTAAGTAGCTTCCTCTTGATAAGCTCTTTCGGTGAAGCCTAAGTAAGAGCGCTATTTAACTACGTATAAAACCTCAAGCTTCAATTAAACCTTAGTAAGAACTAATGACGTCTTAAGGGTGAACTCATTTGACCTTCTTCCTTTAACTTTATCCAGGGTACCTTGTAATTTTCTCTTAAGTTCGTTGAACGTGAACCGATGTTGTCATAAGGGCATGAACGAGTTCTAGTAACGTGAGTGTGAATAGATGGCCTTATGGAATTAAATTACCATCTTTATAAAATAAATATATAAAACAAATAATGGTTATAAAGGAGAATACTTTAAGCGAACTACTCTACAGTGTATAAGAACATAACTTAGTTGGTAAGATGAATTTGTGCGAATCATATACTGAATCCTTCTGAAAATTAAGTCATGAGATAAAGGGTGTCTTACCAAAATAAATAACCTCCAATCATTTCTTACTGTGGCTTGCCCTAGCTGTGAGAGTGTCATGTGGTTGGGCTTCTATGTTGTTCTGTCAAAAAAAAAAAAAGTATGTTGTCCTTGATAGGTGTGAATGTTTCCGTGTTGCTTTTATGGCCATCCTTGTATCGAGTTGTTCACAGAGTTAGTTGTATCCTTGGTGACGACATGTTGCGTCATATTATGTGTCAAGCAAGTCAAAAAAAAAAATCCTGCCTTTTATTGTGTTCGTGTTTGTGAAATTTTTGGGTCGTTACACCTCGAGCCTTCTACATAGATCCTTGGTCCCTCATTACTTTTTCCTCATTTTGTCAAACAGTTCGCCAGCATTTTCCCTTGTTTAGTTTGTTTCTAATATTAATCCTTATTTTTCCAGGATGGTGTGTATAGTAAGGGAAGGGATCCAAACTATATGGGGAGTGTTAGCCAAACTGAGAGAGACTACACACAATAAGATGCATTGGTGAGAAGGGAGTTGTGATTATATAAATGTATGGAGCCTAGATAATAATGGTAGAGGAACTCCATGTATGCAGGGGAACAAGGAGTTCTCTTAGATTTCACAAATCCTTGTTGGTGAAATGATCATCACTATAGTAATGGGATTAATCCTTCCACTTTGGGTAGATATGACGAATGATAAAAATCTGGCCTGGGACTGGGTACTTGTATCAGACTGTCAAGACTAACTCCTAAATAGCAACACAAAATAGACTTAACCCACACATTTCTAAGGGAAAAAATGTCTACAACCAGGCTTAGAAAATAAGGATATTAAAACTCTGACTCAGACCCTTCTTCCTTATTAGATCTGACATTTACACTAAATACAGATAAATTAAACTAATAGGAAGGAACAAATAAATGTGCACATAGTGACAAATGAAAAATATCTAATCATCAATATACTGTATACTCTTCCTCATACTTATGAGATCCGATTGAAGGAAAAATCCTATCTACCATATTTACATGGAAGATTGAAAGAGATTGAAGAAAACTAGGATATTGTCATGTAGCATGACCATGAAAAATGACATATTTAAAGCATTGATAGTTCCTCATATTTTGTCCAGTTTTATCTCATTGCTTAAGGCCTTAAATGCATCAAATAAGAAATGAAGGTTTGACAACTTAGCCTCATTGATTTCAAGTTAATTGAAAGCTATCTAACAAATGACCCGGTCGCTTGGTCAAGTATCTCTTCTGTCACTATGAACTTGATGCCTTTATTTGTCTTAATACTTATATTTGAAGTGCATAAGCTATTAAATATTAATTTTAATGAATATAACAAGCTCCTAGTGGTCTGTTTCTATCTCATTTGTGGGGAACCTAAGAAAATTCATTATGGGCTATTCAAACTGGAATTAGAACACACCTTGGGTGTAGGTAGGTTATCTGAGAGTCTCATAGATCGACATTGAATTGGATCATTTATTTCCTTCCAATTCATTTTCTTGTCAAAATGGTGCAATGTGGAGCACTGCCCGAGGAGAGCGTCAAGCTGTCAGGGTGGCTAAACGAACAACGAGCTTTTGATAGAGGGAACCGAGATGGATGTGTAGAGCACCATGGCAACAAGATAGTCAGGATGTAGAGGACGACAAGATTTTGGAGGTAGTGCAACATGAACCTCAATAGGAGATCCTAATGATGATCAGTTGGAACACATAGTTCTATTACAAACAATAAAAAATCATGCTTATTACAAAATTATGGGTTGACACAGGCCTCGTGAATGGTGCTACAGGAAAAATCACCGACATTGTCTATGATACATCAATGCCACCGCCATCATTACCTTTATTTTTTGTAGTCAAATTTGATAGATATAGTGACCCATGTTGGGATACCTTCAAACCATTACATATTCCCATAACCCCTATTTTGAGAGGGAATCGAAGACGATTGCCGATTAAAATGGCATATGAATTAACTATCCACATATCTCAAAGACTTACTTTGCATAGAGAAATCGTCGACATTGGAACCACTGAAAGGTAGGGTCTGACATTCATAGCTTTCTCCAGAGTTCCCTCACTTGTAAATCTGTGCATTTCACCTGCTTTTGCATTTGAAAGGTACTCAAAGATGGCGCATGTACCAACACTTGGAACAAGAAGAAAAAAGTCAAGACTACTATCCCTCAACCTGTCGTAAATAGAACCCTCTGCTTTGATAGCACCTCCACTACTAATTTACTCAACACTTTCTGTATCCAAAGTGGGATTGTCGCTCAAGGGGTATCAAATGTAATCATGTTTACTGAAAATAAAATTTCCCACAAAAGGCTACCATTCATGATATAAATACTATAAATGTATACATGTCTCGTTATGTGTACAGAGATCTTCATGTATTTGATGTTGTCATACATGATTTACAACTTTAAATGTATGAATCTGTAACAAAATTAAATGTACACATACAATCTTTCAATGTAATGTTTCATCTATATTCCAACACTACCACTATCAAACACACACCTAATCGAGTGTACAATAAATATTTTTTCAAAAAAAAAACCAACCAAACACCTGATGCAACACTAACACAATTACCCTGAAATAAATACAAACCACGTCAACTATAAATGTAATTAACTATCCATAACGGTATCAAATGTATTCATGTTTAAAATAAATAAAAATGGACATAAAGAACTACCACTCATTGAATAAAATCTACACATGCACGGAAGCCTTCATGTAAAGTTCAAATAAAATAGTCGGCAAAATACTATCACTCATGATATAAGATTTGAAATTGTATATGTACGAATTTATAGCAAGTTTGAAATGAAGAGATGATACTGGTAAAAAAAGTGGTTCATCTATATTTCTACACTTACAAAATAATACTTTTCAACATTCATGTTCAAATTTTCCTTTTTTACTATTGCTCGCTTCTTTATGTAAACCAAAAATAATGCATTTTTAATGTCTTCTTCATTATATTTGCATACAAATACCTATAGTTTTCAAATGTTGATAAAGAACCATGCAATGTATAATTGTTTCCATCCAAAGCTTTGTAAATTATATCACTTTTTCCATATTGAATTGTTTCAAAGGTTAGACCTCATGTTTGCACTATTTAAATGAAGTGGTTTATCTATATTTCTACACAACCAAAATGAATCACACCCCTTATTAACATCAACTAACAAAAGTAATAACAATCCCTCTAAAACAAATAACTTACACCATTTGACGTTCACATTGCATTGTACACATGTGATTGCTAGTTTATTACTATCATTTAATTTTTGTTATTTTAGAATTTTAAATTGATTACAATTTTATTTATTTTTTAATATTTTAATTTTTAATTTTTATAGTTTAAATCAAATAAATTAATTACTATATTTTAGAACCAATTTCATTTTTTTAATTATATAATTTATTTATTTTTATTATTTTCTTAATTTTATCAATATATTAATTTAATTTATATATTTATGTATTATTTTTCTTAATTTTTGCTACTATTTTTTATAATATTATTTTTCTTAATTTACTTATTGATGATATTATTTATTTTTAGATCTTTTATAATTTTAGAATTTTGAATTGACTAATTTTTTTATTTTTATTGCATTTATAAATTTACCAAAAAAAATAATCTTCTTTTATCGATTTTAATTTGCTTTTATTTATTAATTTATTAAATTTTGAATTAATATTAAAATTATTATTCCTTTTAATATTAATTTTTTTATATTATTTTAATATTTATGAATTTTTATTAACTTTTATAAATTTACGAAATTTTATTATCTTCTTTTTATTGATTTTCATTTCTTTTATTTATTAATTTATCTGATTTATCTATTCTTTATTAATATAAAATTTTGAATTAATATTAAAATCATTATTACTTTTAATATTAATCGTCATCATAAAAGTTAGATTAATGATTTTAATATTTATGATTTTTTTTTATTACTATTTTAATTTTTTTAATTTATTAATCATCTGATTTTTTTATTAAATTTTTATTGATATTTCATTTTTCTTATTTTATAATTTTAAGTTCAGTTTAGATTTTTATAAAGTGAAATAATTTTAATTTTTAATTTTTATATATATTAAATATTTAATATTTTATTTTTATTTTTTTTATTTTTTCATTTATATTTTACCTAGTTTTTTTCCTTTTCTTAAAATCTTTTTTTCTACCTTCAATTTTATTTCTTCGTTATAATTCTAATTTTTTTTATTTATAGGTTAGTTTTTGTTACTATTTTATTATACTTTTCTTTTTCATTTTTCATAATTTCAAAAAAAAAAATTATTAATTTTCATACTTATTAAAATTGTAATTAATTAACTTTCAATTTTTCGTTTGTTTTTGCTTTTTTTACTTTTTAAATATTTTATTAATTTTTAAAATTGTAATAACCTTTTTGTCCGATATTAATTTTCATTATTTTAAATTTTCCTTTCGCTATTTTAACTTGTATTTTCTTTTCGTTAATATTTATTTGCTTTTTAAATATTTAATCATTTTTAATTTTTTTCTGCTTTATTTTGATTTATTTCATTTTTCTTATTCTTGTTAAGTTTTTTAATTTTGTTTTTTTTGTTTGAAATTTACTCAGTTTTAAATTTTTTGTTGTTTTATTTTTATTTTATTTTTTTCCTTTTTTTGGTTTTTTAATTTTGTATTTTTTTCTAATATTTTACTTTTTAAATATTTACTCATTTTTAATTTTTTTGCTATTTTATTTTAATTTATTTTATTTTTTGATTTTTTAAAATCTTATAATTTTTGTTATACATATAAAACAATTGTAAATTATAAATGCATACATTAAATTTAAAATACTCCTTATATTTATTTACAATAAAATAAATATAAAATATAAAATCAAAGTTATACAAAATATATACAAATTTCTGTGCCCGTAGGAATAAGCATGCGAACTTACTAAGAATAGTAGATTCTAGTAAACTGCTAAAAATAGTAATTTCCGCCACCTAGAGTAGATTTAGTCAGAGTTCGCTAGAATTTACTTGGCAACTCGAGTTGGGAGTTGTTTTCCTATTTAGAAAACATTATAATTCATTATTTGATAACAAAGAAGGAGATCTATTTTCTTTTCGAGTTCATATTATTTGCAGTATATTTGGTTTGTTCTTAATTTGGCTACATTGTTTATATGATTCCCTTGCTCAAATTTTGTAATTAACCCTGAAAATGCCAATTGCCAAAACGATAAAGATTATCAAACGTCTAGAAAAGTACTAAATAGTGTAAACAAAGTACAAAGAGGACAAGGGTTCCCAGAGGGGATGGGGGCACCTTACGCTGGCATCTTTGCTGGGCGATGGTGTCAAACCAGACAAATGCCAAAATGTGTAAAGACAAACTGAGCAAGTAATAATGCAAGACTGAAAGTAGAATCATAAAGCAAAAAAAGGTGGCCAACGACATAGGTTAATTAGTATTTTTCTTACTTATGAATCATGCATTTAGTAATATGTGATCGAGACTAGATAATTACCCAAAACGCGTGATTTTCTATCATTATTATTGTTATTAATATTAATGCATTTGTGATTATTAAAAATATAATTATTTTAATTTTATTAATACGGTGGTTATCGTCATCTTAATCATTCCCAGGTTCACAATAGTCATTATCTTCGATGTTCTTGTTTTCATCATCATCATAATCATTTTCACAATCGATATAATAATCGTTATCATCATCCCCATCATTATTATCACCACCATCAGTACCGCCACCATTATCATCAACTTTAATCTTACTACCAAAATTGATATTAATATTAGGATTTATAAATATATTTAAAACATTTTATTATTAATGCTATATTATTATTATATTAAACGTAATAGTAATAGTCATCGTAAACATCATCCGGATTTATAAATAAATTTAAAACATTTTATTATTAATGTTATATTATTATTATATTAAACGTAATAGTAATAGTCATCGTAAACATCATCCTTATCATCATAGTTATCAACTAAATCATTCTCATCATGATTGTCATTTTCTTTGGCATAGTTTTCATTTCATCGTAATCTTATCAATTTTCATCATATTCATGATCAATTTAGTCATCTTTACCATTATAATTATAATCTTCATGATGATCTCCATTTTTCTAATCATGGTCATTCTCATCCGCTATTATCACATCATTGCCATCGTTGTTTTTTACATGTTTAAGGTTTAAGGTTTTACAATTTTATAATAAAACTATAAATTAATAATAATACCATTAAAATATATTATTATTAATATTAAAATTAATTTTGTATTAATTATTAATTTTTAAGATTTTGAATTTTTAATTATTTATATTTAATTTTTATCAATTATCATTTTATATTTATTTATTACTTCTATTCATTATTAATATTAAAATTGATTTTTTTTAATATTATTTCTTTTTTAATATAATTTTAATTTTTAAGATTTTTTATATTTAATTAATTTTTATTTAATATATTATTCTTTTTTTCTTTACCAATGTAACGACCCAAAAATTCACACACGAACACAGTGAAATACATGGTAATTTTATTTTTTTGAACTTGCTTGACACATAACATGACGCAACATGTCGTCACCAAGGATACAACTAACACTGTGAACAACCTGATACAAGGATGACCACAAAGGCAACACGGAAACATTCACACCTATCAAGGACAATATACTTTTCTCTTTTTTACAGAACAACATTGAAGTCCAACCACAATGAGATATTCTTGAGGGTTATTTATTTTAAAAAGACATCTTGCAATTCTTAGCTTACGTTTTCAAGGAGGCTCAAGATATGACTCATACAATTCATCGTACCAAGCTAAGTTTATTCTTTTTACACTGAGTAACCATCTTTAAAAAAATCTTCTTTATTATGACATTTGTTTGCTTAATTCGTTTATTTAGAGAAAGGGGGAAATTAATCCCACCAGGCCATCTATTTACACTTACGCTATTAGAACTTGTTCATGCTCATATGACAACATGGGTTGTTGTTCAACATACTTAAGAGAAGGAAGACAGCACCTTGAAAAAAATAACAGGTTAGAGGAAGAAGGTCGAGTTGATTTCATCTTTATGACCTCATTAGTTATTAACTCGTTTTTTAATGAAGCTTGAGGATTTATCGAAAATTATTAAATATTTACTTAGGCTTCACTGGATGATTTTACACCAATTTACCTTTCAAATGGTTGAAGAAGATTACATGGCTTCGAAACCGATTCCTCCTATTTATTAAATCTTATTACAAAAACTAACAATTTGTTTCACTTAGGATCATTCTAAGTTTCACCATTTAGATAATGTTCGCTAATGTAGCTAGGGATATCAAGTTATAAAATTTTTACTTCACAAGGGATTGTTTCATTTTGATCACTCATGGACTTATCTTGATTTCAAGTAGATCACCTCTACCTTTATTTGTTGAATTAAAACTATTATTTTTGTTTAGCAAGGGTTAACCGACCCATTTTATTTACTTATAAAATATTGCCACTTGGTCTTGAAAGATTTAACTTAACAATTTATTCTCAAAATCAAAGTTTTACAATACTCATATCGATGTAAGATTGAATACCATTTCTCACAAAGGTAATTTACCAGTACCTACAAGACAACATCATCACGAAATTTCAGAACAACCCAAGGCAAGAGGTCTTCTAAACTCCTTTGCAAGCACTATTACAAAAATTTACCTCACATTGGACATTTTTACAAGGAACTTCATAAATTGCACTGATGAAACCTTTACAACTCTTTCCTTTAATCTACTTGTAATCCATCTGCACAAATACTAGCTAGAATCAGTTCGCGAGAACTGAGCATGTTAAGGCTACACATTGCAACAGTAAGCTATTTTAACAATATCAAGAAAGGAAAGTTCTAAATTCAAAATGGATTAAAACACAACCCACAACTCCAAGATTAATCACATGAGAGAGAAATCTAAACCATCCAACAAGGAGAAAGTCAAAATACCAGTAAGAACAAAATTACATAAATCAAGGCAAGACCTTATGGGTTAGGAACAAGAAGATCAAGAGGGTTCATATTCCCTTCATGTGATCCTATGGTTTACGTGATTGGAATCCAATACTCAATCCATCCATTTAAAGGGGTCCAACAGAAGACAAAACATACTAATTATGATCGTAGGTGCGAAACAAAACGACGTTATCCAATTCTCCCAGGGAAAGGCTTCATAGTAATAAGGGTTCGATGCCCTAAAAGAAAACAACTATAGTTGCAGTTTTAACCAAGGAGTTTACCACTACTTCCTTATAGGATTTCTTAAACGTAATACTAGTTAACAAAACAAATCCATGCTTCCAAACGCATACAAAAGAGACACAAAAAGGGTCGTTATTCTTCCAACAAACCTTATCCTAATCGTCAACTTCTCTTCATAATGTAATGGAAGGCTAAACCCCAAAGTAGTTAATAATTTTTATATATTTCCGACAATGTCAATAAGTATATTTTAAAATAAAGATAAAAATTGATTTCCTTAACAAAGCCACAAAATGGGACTTTTAGTAACCAAGTTGAAGTATAAGATATTCGAGTTCGAAACCAAAGGGATTCGATACACGGTGGTTAATACACCAGTGATGCCTCAGAATCAAAGGACCTTACCACGAGTACAAGCACAAAATAAGAACCAACACACATATCCATCAGGAAGGTTACGCAGTGCAGTCAGGGCTAGAAGTTCTATGAGCTCCTTGCCAATGGTATAGAAGATGGAAATTTTACCCGATCCATGTGGGCTTGTCAGGGAAAAGTCTAGCAAATATCAAACAGATGAATATAATAGCCACCTATTATATTATCACTGTAATCAGCTGTCATCTAACAGGAACGGGTTCACGAGTCCAATACCATGGATTCACCTACAACTTTTGTTTCAATCCAGCTATTAATAGCTTGCTCATGACCCCTAGTAAAATTTGTAGAGATTTCATTCAATAAAACTTTCAATGTTTCCCCCTTACTTTAATCACACAATAGTTTGAACCAGGAAGAAGGTAAAGTAATTCTCTCAACACGTAGAGGCCAAAATAGATGTCAGGTCATTCATCCTCTAGAACTAGGTACAACAGTCAACCATGTACAGGTCTAAAACAAAACCCTAATGCCATTTTCTAATTAAACAAAAAGTAAGGAATGTCCACAAGCTTAAACAAGTTTTAGAACACAATGGCATTATTAATGTACTTTTTAGCAAAACAGGAGAGCCCTAATCAGGAAATACGTATTTAATCAACCAACTAGAGATATGAAGGCTTAACCTTCCATATAGTAAGCCTTCAATTATAAATACCACCACATAATTCTTTTAAAAGAGAGTCGTATAAGCAAACGAAACTCTAAAATGTTTCCTTCCCTACGAACTAAATTGCATCGCTCAATATTGCAGTAGCCCATTTAAACAAACATGAAAGAGAGTAAGCTATAAGAGAGGAAAGAACATTTCAAGCAAAACCAACGAAATTGAAACGAGATTTAAAGGAACAACCAACACAATCAGGCAGTGATATAAACAACCACGAAAACATTTGTCTAGGCGCTACTCAATAGGAATGAAAATTTATTTCAAGATACTTAAAGAAGGTAGAAAACTATTACAAGTAGTAGATTTAACATCCATGTTTTAAACGTTATATCTCATGGCCACGCACGTGCAGTCCCCTTCTCCCCGCAGTCCCAAAATTAATTCTCCACCAAACTCACGCTTCTCACCCACACGGTGTCCCAAATACCACGCAAAAGAAACAATAACCATTCCGGTAAACTGCATATACACAGGCAAAGATTTTTGAGTTTGGCCTCACACCTGCCAATTCCATTTCTTGAAAAAGCATCAGCGCCTCCTCAAAGTGCCCATTCTGTGTGAATCCCGCAATCATTGCATTCCATGAAACCAAGTTTGGTCGAGGCATTTCCTGGAAGAGTTTACGAGCTTCATCAACAAACCCATTCTGAGAAAATTCCGCAAGCATGGCATTCCATGAAACCACATCTCTTTGAGGCATTTTCTTAAACAGCTGCAAAGCTTCATCGACATATCCATTCTGTGTAAACCCTGCAATCATCAGAGTCCATGAGCAGACATCTCGTTCAGACATTTTGTCAAACACTTTCCGAGCATCTACCAGGCTTCCGCACTTGACATACATGTTTATCAACGTATTTTCCACAAGCCTGTCTTTTATAATACACGTCTAAGTCATGTGAGCGTGGATTCATTCGCCATGTAATAATTCCTTTTTGTGAATGCAAACCTTCAAGAGAGAAGCATATGTAGTAGAATCTATTTTACTGTCTGGCATATGTAAAATATTGAGGGTTTCTTTCAGGCGAGCCTGCTGACAAAGTCCCCTCATATTAATATTGGGTTGTGTTTTAGATGCGGTGGAAAAGTTAGAATCAAGTTTATGTGGAAATCGACCATGCCTGGTTGAAAGAGATTGCAGGCTTTCCAAAAAATTGATCAATGTCTTCATGCTTGCTGATCAAATTCAAACTTAACCTCTTCCTTTATCCGGATCTACCTTTTAAATAGCGCATCTTCAACCCAAAAAACAAAACACAACACACCACTGGATTCTATAAATAATTCAAATTGCATGTAGAATCGTAAGTCTAAATTAATTTTTATCTGTGACAGAACATTGTAACGTTTGTTGAAAGGAGCACTCTCACCGTCACATGGTCAATTTTGGCAGGAATATCTTGAATTTGAGGATGCATTCGAAGCTGAACAGATAACCACGAAGTTGGACCACCTGCTTGTTAGAGCGCTCAAAAAGGCTTCTACTACAGCTGAAAGATCTTGCAACAATTGATCACGACTGTGGTCGCGTGCAACCAGAACATCTGGATCAACACCAACGGTTCCTTGGGATCGCCCTGCAGCAGTTGTCGCACTTATCTCTCTCTGGAGGCCACTGATTTTTTGAGATAAGTTTACTTCTCTACCCTGTAGCTGTTGCATATCGCCAGACACTTCCTCACGGCACTTTCCTAGGAGAATTTCAGTTCTGCGCTCCACTGAAGCTGCCTGTACAGCACGATTTTGAGGATCCACACCCACCCACGCAAAATCAGGGCAACAGACCTTCATTTCACCATCAATGAATCCACAACACGCTGTAGCAATTCATCTGTTGCAGCATTTGATGGAGTGCAAACAAGCATTCGTGGTTTAGGACAGACACAACAGGTAGACCACGTGACAGCAGGTTGCAAGTCAACAATTTAATAAATGGACAGATGCAGCCACCAACCAGGTGCAGGGGGTGTTTTTAATGTAATGGCAGGTAGGAGAAAAACACACGAAAGATAAAAATCTGATCCTTTTTTAAAGCTACGCGGCCAGCAAGGAGGAAGGCATACGATGGGTGGTAGAAAAACAATTAGTTTCATTAATCCCCACCAACATATGCCAAACAAGGCACCAAATGAAATATAAAAGAATATGGCAGGAGGCCATACACTCTACCACGCACCCCTCTTGCTAGAAAACAAGGAAATAAAAAGTCCAAGGACAACAATGTAGCCCACGTCTCCTCATGTCTAGCCTGTCGCATCCATAATCCAACGCGGGAGGAAAGGTAATGGACGCAACAATAAGTGCACCCCAGAATTAAGAATTGCAACGAGGCATGCGTGGGGGATCAAACAGTCAAGGCGAGAGCGACAAACAATCAAAAAGATAGTTTAACGATAACAAAGGATATAAAGAAAGTAATGATAAAATACAATCGTTAATCGATAATACAATCATAATGTCATTATTATTATCATTATTATCATTTTACAACTTGTAAAATAATTATCAATTATAGTCATAATAGCCAGCAATCGAGGTTGACAAAGGCACAACGACCCTCCATGCTTAACACTCGATCGCCACAGGATGAACAGGTGTAACGTAGAACAGGGCATTACAACCAATTTATTCAATTTTTATTAACTATTTGATTTATTTATTTTGTTTTAATTTTAATTTTTGTTATTTAATGTTTACTAAATTTACAGTTATCTTTTTCTTTTCAAAAAAAATTATTTCACTTTTCAATTTTTATGCATTTAAATTTTATTTTATTTTATAAATTTACATGTGTTAATTTTTTAATTATATTATTTATTTGTTTTTTTAATATTATTTTAATTTTTATGAATTTTTATATTTAATCAAATATTAATCATTTTTATTAACTATTTGATTTATTTATTTTTTGTTTTAAATTTTCATATCAGAATAATTTTATTATATTAATTTTTGTTATTTTATAATTTTAAATGTGTTATTTTTTTAATATCATTTTTTTTCGAATTTTTATGGGTTACTGCAATCATATGCATTGGAGAATTTTTATATTGTGTTATTTTTTTAATATTAATTTTTGTTATTTTATAATTTTAAATGTGTTATTTTTTTAATATCATTTTAATTTTATGAATTTTATAATGTGTTATTTTTTTAATATTATTTAAATTTTTATGATTTTTTGGTTGAATAAATACATTTTCAAAAGGTACATTAATTTTATTAACTATTTATTAAAAAATGGCATTTGGATTTGTTTTAGTGTATATTTTATTTAATATCATTTTTTAACTGAATTTTTATTTTATTAAGGGTTTTTATTTTATAATTTTAAATGTGTTATTTTTTTAATATCATTTTAATTTTTATGACTTTTTACATTTAGTCAAAATATTAATCATTTTTATTAACTATTTGATTTATTTATTTTGTTTTAATTTTTATTATAGTTTAAAAGATCCCATGTTAGGATTTTATAATTTTATTAACTGTTTGTTTATTTATTTTAGAATATTATTTTTCTGTGTCTCTTTCGTATTTTTAAAAGTGGATTATTTTTTATTTTTTTATACTTTTGTGTTATTTTTAATATTTGTGTTCTTTTAATTTTTATTATAAATTTTTTGAATTTTAGTATTAGTTGGATTTTGGATTAATCAGATATTTTGAATATAGTTTTATTAATATTTGATGTAATTTTTTATTTCTCCTTTTATAAATTTTATTTTAATTTTAATTGTTTTTTAATCCATTTCTGATTAATATTTTAATTTAATTATTATTACTATTTTTGTTAACATGCTTATTTTTATTAAAAAGTTTTTATGAAGTTCCTTGTAAAAATGTCCAATTGTTTGTTAACAAAGAGAGTTAATAGTCAAATTAATTTTTATTAAGCTTGAATTTTTAATCTATTTAATGTATTTATTTTTTTAATATTATTTAAATTTTTATGACTTTTTACATTAGTCAAAATATTAATCATTTTTATTAACTATTTGATTTATTTATTTTGTTTTAATTTTTATTATAGTTTTTGTTATTTTATAATTTTAAATGTGTTATTTTTTTTCTGAATTAAGTCATTATTCTTACCAAAATAATTAATTTTCTTACTGAATTTTTATATTTGTCATGTGTGTTATTTTTTTTTGTCCTTGATATATTATTTTAATTTTTATTGAATTTTTACATTTAATCAAAATATTAATCATTTTTATTTTTGGTGCAACTATATGATTTATTTTTTTTGTTTTAATTTTTATTAATATTTTAATTTTTAATATTTAATTTTTATTATTATTTTTTGTCATTTTATAACTTTAAAATTGTTACTATTTTTAAATATAGTTTTTTTAATATTTTTTATGCATTTTTGTAGTTTTCCTTTTATTTTATCAAAATTTTAATTGTTTTTTACTTTCATTAATTCTTTAATTTAATTTTTTTTTGTTTTTATCAAGTTTATCAAATTTTTATTAATTCTTTATTTATTCACATTTAAATATTAACTTTAATTTATATTTAAATATATTTTATAATTTTTTAAATTTTTCTATCTATTGTTATTTTTCTCTTTTTTTTAATCAATTTTATTTTTCTTCTATTTTTAATACCAATTTATTTGTTCTATTTTTTGTTTTTCATTAAATTTTATAGAATTTTAAATTTTTATATTTAATCTTTGCTTTTATTTATTTATTTATATTTAAATATTTGTGTTGTTTTTTATTAGTATTTCATTTTCTATTTATTTTTAATCTTTTTTAATACTATTTTAATTGTTTTATGAATTTTAACTAAAAAAGTTTATTCTTTTTTTAATTTTAATTGTCATTTATTAATATTTTATTTTAATGGACAAAATAAAATTATACTATACTTTAAATCAAATTAATCACTTTTTATTTTAATTTTTTTTGGTTATATTTTTAATTGTCTCATTTTAAAATTTTAAATTGTTCACGATTTTATTTATTTAATTGTTTTATGATTTTTAACTAAAAAAATTTTATTTCTTTTTTTTATTTTAATTTTAATTGACATTTATTTATTTATTTATTTATTGTAAACCAGATTAAATTAATTTAAATGAGATTATATAATTTATTTATTTATTTAATTTTATGTATTTTTTATTTATTTTTTTAATTTTAATTGTCATTTATTTTAATTTTATACTAATTTAATAATTATTATATTTTAATTTTCTTGTTTTAAATTGTTTACTGTTTTATTTATTTTTTAATATTTTATTACTGCGTTTTAGTTGACAAATCAATTACTGTATTTTTATAATTGATTACATTATTTATTTATTTTTTTATAAATTTAATTTAATTTAATTTTATTTTTAATTTTCTTGTTTTAAATTTATCGATTTTTAATTACTTTTATTTATTAATTTGTTTATTTATTGACTCTTTTACTAAATTTTGAAATTTTATTTTCATTTATCGATTTTAATTAATTTATAATTTGTTCGACTCTTTTACTATTTTGAATTAAATATTAAATATTATTCCTTTAATTATAACTTTTTTAATATTATTCAAGTATTTATGTATTTTTATTAATAATTTTTATTTTTATTAACTTCAATATATTTACGAAATTTTATTATTTTCTTTTTTATCGATTTTTAATTACTTTTATTTATTAATTTATCTGATTTATTATTCTTTTTGTTCATATAAAATTTCGAATTAATATTAAAATCATTATTCCTTTCAATATTAGATATTGTTTTTAATATTATTTTAATTACTCTTATTTATTAATTTATTCGACTCTTTTATTATTTGAATTAAATATTAAATTCATTATTCCCTTAATAATAAATTTCTTTAATATAATTTTAATATCTATTCATTTTTATTAACTTTTATAAATTTACGAAATTTTATTTTCTTTATATCAATTTTAATTACTTTTATTTATTAATTTATCTGATTTATTTATTCTTTTTATAAAATTTTGAATTAATATTAAAATCATTATTATTTATTAATATTAGATATTGTTTTTAATATTATTTTAATATTTATGAATTTTTATTATTACTTTTTTAATCTTTTTCAATCAATTATTATTTTATTACATTTTTATTTCTTTTAGGAAAATTTTTATCTATGATTAATTAAAGATTTTTTTTTAATATAGTTTTTTAATTATTTATATTTATTTATATTAATTATGCATCTATATATTTATAAAATAGACTCGGAACTAAATTTACACATATAATTAATGTATCTACAAAATTTATAAAATAGACTCTGAATTAAATATTTATTTATTTAAAAATTATATTAAATTATAATTAAATATTTCTTATTTACAAGCAAATATTTATATAGACAACATTAATATAATACAAATTCACATGTTTATAAAATATTATATATATTTAAAAACTATAACATTAAATTATATTATAAAGAAGACAGTGAAATAAAGGTACTAATTATATTATCAAAATATAACACAAATTTAGTATTTGATAGAAAATGTAAGATATACAAACAATGTATTAATAAATATTTTCATATAAATAAATTCAAAGTCACACAAAACATAGTAATAATATTATTCGAATATAAATATAGAAATAATTATCCATCCAATCTACACATAATTATGTATGTGTAAATTTATAAAATACACATACATAATAATTCATAAAATACACTTAGAGCTAAATATTTATTTAGCTAATATATATATTAAATTATTAATATAATAGAAATTCTTATGTTTATACAATATAATATATATTTAAAAATTACAATAAATATAATTATTTATTTATATAATATACCTGTATAAAAATATATGTATCATAAAATATTTATATATTTATTTTCAAAATGCTAACACAAATTTCGAAATAGAAATTAAATACAAATTCATAATTATGTTTATGAAATATGTCCCAGCCCCGCCGCTCCCCAACGCACCCACTCAAAGGATAATTTCTCTTTTATTAAAATTATAAATGAGAATTTAATAAACTGCATATGAGAAAGTAATAAATTGCATATAAAAATAAAAAAATCTTTCTAGTTAATATTTACATATGTACAAAGTCTTGTTATTATTTATATTAAAATATTTCAACAAAATATCATTCATAATACATGCAAACTACTACATTTAGACATGGATATATACATGTCCCTTAAATACAATATTTTCAAACACTTCGGTTTATCCCACTACTTATATAATGGAGATGTTTTTAAAAAATAGGAGAAAATGATGTTTTATAAATAAATTGAATATATACATTTTGTAATTTAAGATTTCAATAAAAATCATATAAAATATGAAATTAAATTATTTATCCTTTCTTTAGTTGAAACCTTGCAAAAATTGTGTTAGAAATAATAAATTTTGATGACAAGATATTTTATCATAAAAAAAATAACAATAATTTAAAATAGATATTTGTGAACATAAAAGTAAAAGTTATTCACAAAACTAGACCCTTGCAAAAATGAGTTAGAAATATAATAAATTTTGACAACAAAAAATTTTATCATAGAAAATTGAATGATTTTCTAAAATTACATATGAACAAGACACTGATGTCTAACATGATAATCCACATTTGTTTGATACAGATTTTATAAAACCAATTATTAAATATGTAAAACACAACATTAAAATAAAACATATTAAAATGAATTTATGAACAAATAAGTGCAACAAAGAGGGGATTTGGTCATGCAACATAGGATTTTTAGTAGATTAATAAACCCCACTAATAAATGAATGAGATATAAAAAAAAAAATAAGTTAAAATACTAATGGATGCAACGAACAGATATATTTTTTAGTGTCTCTCTTTCTGCTTCCAATCTCCAAGAAATTTAATAACAAAAATAGTGCACATTTGTATGATAAAAAACCTCTACAATATGGTAAATAAAAAAGCCACATAAAAACATCTCAGAAATGTTAAACATAACAATGGTAAACCTGCTCTTAGCACATAACAATGGTAAACATATTAAAAAAAAAAAAAAAACAACTAAATAATCCCAGAACACAACAGGACACAATTTGACATAAATATATCCTTTGCAAATAAACATAAATTGCAACACAAAATTAGTTGGTGATCTTTTAACTAAAAAGATCATATCATCGTTTCCCAGATAGCAAGAAGACCCTAAATTAACACTTTATACATATTTTTATAGCTCCCTTTCCAACTTGGAAGCAGGCTCTGTTTTAACACCAACGATTTTCAACCATTTAGCACAAATTAAAATAGGCTAAGGATACGAAAGTAAGAAAAACATTTTATACACTTAAAGAGGGAACCTCTCATCAAATGTTTAAAAGGCAAACAGAACACAGAGAGACTTCATACATTTTATACACTAAAGAAGATTCATAAACTGTAATAGAAATATAATAAATCAGGCGATTGTGTATTAAGTCTCTCAAGCACACTAAAAAAAAGACAAACTAAAACGAAGTAGACGATTTCTAACAATTAACCCCCTGCACAAAATGCCAGTACATGTGACAATACCATGACACCTGTACAGGACATCCCCGCTTCACGTTCAGTAAATCACTTAACACTGAAACTTAACAAAGACGTGTAACAAAACAAACCATTCCGCATGCCACTCATCCCGCACAGACCTCAAACAGATAATAAACGATTAAATTAGCCCTTCCGCATATTAAATTAATCTTTAAAACGGAATAATCGAGAAAAACCAAACAGGCCTAATCAATTAGAAAATCAATCGTACTGTGCTAAGTTAAGGAGAGATCAGGTTAATCAATTTAACTGTGCTATTCTAGTTCGGACTGGTCATATTCGGCGGTACGGCTTCAAAATGTAAAGTTCAATAACAAAAGCCAGACAAAAATAACACAGACATCATAAGGACAAAACCAGACACAAATTAGACCATTAAACTCGCAATTTAAAACCAAATAAAAAAATTGGGGCCCGACTAAGGTTTACTTTATATTCAAATTCAGAACCTGTTAACTTATTGCTAGTTTCTTATTGAAGTCTTAATCAAGCTTTATACTCCAACTAGATATATAGTGATGAACCATTTATGATTCCGAAAGTAACCACATTCATTATTGTAACTTGTGATACATATAGCAACAGAGAAGACAAAGAAACAACAATAAATCAGCATCTCAAACAGAGTAACTGCTAAGGAAGAACACAATCACGTATCCCAAAACAGGAACAGATTCACACAATTTAACATAGCGAGTCCAACTGCTTAGTTTCTTATTGAAGTCTTAATCAAGCGTTATCCTCCAACTAGATATATAGTGATGAACTATTTTTGATTCCGAAAGTAAACACATTCATTATTGTAACTCGTGAAACATATAGCAACAGAGAAGATAAAAGGAAACAATAAATCGGTATCTCAAACAGAGTAACTGCTTAAAACTTCCCTTACAAATATCGAGTCCAACTGCTTAGGAAGAACACATTCTCGTATCCCAAAACAGGAACAGATTCACACAATTTAACATAGCGAGTCCAACTGCTTAGTTTCTTATTGAAGTCTTAATCAAGCGTTATCCTCCAACTAGATATATAGTGATGAACTATTTTTGATTCCGAAAGTAAACACATTCATTATTGTAACTCGTGAAACATATAGCAACAGAGAAGATAAAAAGAAACAATAAATCAGTATCTCAAACAGAGTAACTGCTTAAAACTTCCCTTACAAATATTGAGTCCAACTGCTTAGGAAGAACACATTCTCGTATCCCAAAACAGGAACAGATTCACACAATTTAAAATTGAAACCCTACTCAATAGTCACAAAACCCATAAATTACAACACACTCGACTAAAAATATCCATCAAATAAACAAGAGCCTACACACAACGATATAACAAAGCACCCTGCTGTGAAAATTAAATACAGAATTATATATGAATATCTAAAAAGATGCAACTAAACTAAAATCAACAGGACAAAAATAACAGGGAAAAAAAGATGCTACAGTTTATGTAATGTTGAAGACCAAAGCAAATGTAAATTGCAAATTTAGCCCTTCAACATTTAATCACGCGGCATAGAATCGATATAAAAATAACAATAAAAGGTTAATGCCTCCTAGGTTTCGTCTTAACATGAGCAATGTAGGACCAAAACTGGTAGCCGATCATAAATACAAATGTGTCTGTCTAATAGTAGTAAATAATGACCGATTCTTCAAATAAATCGCCATCAGAGGCATGTAATGCTATCAAGGCTGACCAGATAAATAAAGTGCAGGACACTACTAGATAAACAAACCCCTTAAAGTATGATTCAACAGTTCAGAAATTAAATGGGGTGAAATACTGATGGAAGTAACGCACAAACCTGTCACTGCGTCTGTCTCTCTCCTTCTCGGCGTGGCGTACAAATATCTCCTCCGCCAAAACGATTTGATAAAAACACACACAAATAAAAAGTGCAGATAGTGTGAATAGCCTCCAAATGGGAGGTAAATGAGTAAGCGTGACAAAAATGCTTGAATTTAAACCCCAACTTACCTCGTAAACGTATCATTCTGGCATTTTCCTTCGTCATCTTTCCACCTGTCGCAACCAGACCTCAGATCATGTCGATGGTGGCCAGGAACAGACAACACAAACGAAAAGCCAAAACGCAAAAGACAGAAGAACAAATATGAAAGCCTTGTAAAGCATACAGACCAAAAATACACAAAACGAAGAGAATAGACCAGACTAGAACAGGGCCCTGTAGTACAGAATACAGACCAAAAAAACACAAGCACTGAACGAAGAGGCCAAACCATCGACATAATTCCTAGGCTAATCTCAATCTCACTGCCCTTCTTTTATAGATCTAATCTTCGCCTTCAACGTTCGATTTATTGCCTTCAACGTTTGAATTTTTTTTACCGTTAACGTTCGATTTTTGCTTTTTCGCTTTTACCTCGGAAGTCTCTAGAGTCTATCCGCTCCAAGCCCCCAGTTAACTATATTTCATTCATTTTTTGAAATCCGCAAGAGCTTTCTGCTTTTCTCCGTTTTTCCTCGAAATCTGCGTCTATTCCTTTCTTGTAATTGATTTTTTTTTTAAGTCCGGACTTCTATCCCTTTTTGCCGCACGCGCGTGACTTAATTCTTTGTTGAAGTCCGCGACAACTTTTTCCTCGAATTTTGTGCATCATTGATTCATCGTTATGTCCACACGCTCCTGATATCTGCTTTTTTGCCCTTTCATATTCCCAAAGATATTTTCATCATTGATTATAATTAAATTTAACTTAAATCCCTAATCTCCCTTATCCTTGTCATTTCATAGGACCTAGCGATTATTCCTAGCCGCTCCCTATACCCTAAACCCATCTACATTCAAAAGAAAACTACCGAAAGGTACTTATATGATACAAAGGGAAGGAGATTTATAAAGGGCTTTGGTTGTAATCAATGTCAAGGTTTGTCCACTAGATGCACTTAATAATAAAAAAGGAGTTCGTGATCGGCAAGTTTTATATTATGGAGTGGAAGTAACAATCGTAGACTAATAAATTTATAGTGCCTTTAATGATGAATTTAGATTGTGGGTGAAGAAAGCATTTCAACTAGAATTTTGTTTTGTGGCACTAAACAAAAGTGGAGTGATAAACATGGAATTTCAATAGCATATTGAACAAAGCTGCGACATAATATTTTGGAGTCAAAATTTAAAAACATGTAGTAACATCATAAATCATTTAGATGACAAATAGATAAAATGTATTGCATAATAGAAATCGTAAACAACAATAATAAGTTTAGCCTCCTCCATCTCCAGCGTGACAGCGGAAGGGTTTCTAGCTGTGGTCGTACGTGTATTAGTGGGGGTGATTGTGGCTGCAGTGATCTGTGTTACATGCTTCTGTGATGAGGAGGAAATCCACTCAGGTTGTTTAAGAAATTTTAAGTCGACGACGAGGTCGAGCAACAGGGCGCTCATGAATACCCTAAGCAGTAAGAGTCTCTTGCTCACAAGTACATAATTAATGGAATTAAGAATCAACATAATCAATGGAATAATAAATCCATTTGAGTTGTGTTGTCACCTACCCAAAAATGTGCAATTTTCAAAAAAAACAATGGTTAAGTAACCGTTTTGCCCTAATTTGTTTGCTAATGTGAAGTTTGAAGAGTGGAAAAATTCTAGCAATTAGTTTATTTTGAGTTGATTTGGATTTTTTCTAGTGTATTGTGGCAATTGCGGACTTTTGAGGAACTGGAGGAACAAGTTCCTTCATTCCTTCAGTTCCTCGCATCCTCGTGTCACCCGCAACTCATCAGACATTCTAGTATTGTGTGGATTTTGTGTTTCCCCATGGAACTTGTTCCCCCGGGGCTCTTGTTCTCCGCAGAATACTCTTTTCCCGCAAAATGTTAAGTTTCTTTTATGCGGCCTTTGCGGGTTTTTGTGGAACTTGTTCTCATCTTCCTGTGGTTCCCCGCAATCCCTTTCATCCCGCATTGCTTTATTGTTTCCCTGTGTTGTGGGTTTTGCAGACATTTTTAGAACTCAATGAACTTCTTCCACCTAATCCCTTGTTCCCCGCATATTGTGGTTCTCCACATTTTGCTTCGACCCGCAAACTTTACCTTCAACAGTTGTGCGCAAATTCTCCCATCATGGGGAACTGTTCCCCACATCCTTCAATCTCCCACATGTCATTTGAATTCTTTGTGTTGTGGATGATGCGGAAGTTATTCTAACACGAGGTACTCATTCCACCGTGCCTCAAGTTCCCTGCATCCTCGTCATATCCGCACTATTGGGGAGATTGATTAATGAGCTCCTAAAAGCTCACCGCTGCCCGCATAACACTAAATTGCCCATATTAACTCATTTTATCACACAGTTTTTTTATAAAAGGGGGTTAACCCGAATCATTTTACCATTCCAATTGAAAAATTCATTGTCCACTGTGTTTTCACTCCCGTACCCTAACAATGTTTTGGGCCACAACTTGCTCATTTTTAACCCACTATAAAAAAATCAAATTGCATTGAGAACGTTGTGAAGACATCGTTCTTTTCATACGGGAGGTAAGTGATTTCGCGCCCTCTTGATTCAATTTGTAGGTAATTTGCATTTTTCATCTTCCTCTTCAAATTTCTCAAAAATCCATTATCAAGCCTCCATTCTTTCTGAATTTTCTCCCACCTCTTCACGATGAAGTTCTAATATAGGGGGTTTGAACATATTTATTCTTTGCAGACCTATATACCCAATATTGGTGATAGTGATGTTAGGCACCTGAATTTGGATGGCTTTTGGGCCTGAATTTCTAAAGACACTCCCACTATCATTTCCCAATGTATCAAAATAGTGGAATTGCCTATGCCGCTATGTTTCCCCTCTATGTTCAATGCGCCGATGCAATTTTGGCATATGCTTCATGTTTCAAACGTTCAAGGATCCTCAAGGCCAAATAATTGCCAAATTAGATGTGAGTTACATAAATACAACCCTGGGGATTCCTAGCTTTGAGGATTCTAACACCTTGACCCCAACTAAGGCTCCAAATATTTTTGATCGAGACAGAGATAGGCATAAGAAAATGGTAGCTAAATCCTGGCTTAAATCCCACAAGAAATGAGCTTCATTTTCTCAATGTCTTATACAGATCAGATTTCAAAGAGGAACTGTCATATATGATCACCTTGCTGGAAAGATTGATGGCCATGCATTCCACCAATGAATTTTAATTATGAATGTGTATAGATTAATATCATCTGTGAAGGAAAACAAAATTTAAACTGGGGAGAGATCTATTGTGAAAACCTAAGTGAACAACTGATAAATGTGCAACAAAGTAAAACTTTCTATATGACATCCTACTTAATGATGTATACTATTCTAGCCTATAGAGTATGGGTAGGGTTGTCACCTCAGGATGATAAGAAGAATGCACCTATATGTGAGTTATACCCTCAGCTAATTTATAAAACAACATATTTCATTATAGAAGAGTCAATGATGCGTTCATAATGTTCATAGTCAAATTATTGGAAGGGAATGTAGCTCAGAGAGTATCTAAGAGGCAAGGTAATTGATTCCTACCTATGGAAACCTCTTCATTGTATTCATAAAACTCTCATATATCATGATAACTAGTTTTGAAGGTGTACCTAACAAATTTCCCATGTATTATAATGATAAGTTGGTTATTTTGGAGGTCTATAGTTAATTGGATGTGCTGCACAGAACATGTAGGGATAAGAAAATCAATGGCATTCAGTTTCCTATCTCCTTAGGAAACTACATGTTTAAATCTACCTTGGATGCACAAAATGTGGAAAGGACCATCTCTGATTTGAAATTCCATACTTATTAAAAGAGTTCCTCCTTTGATAGTAAGGGATTCATCTCCAAGCATCTGAGGATGACTTAGTATCATATTCTCACAATCAAGGACTATTGGGAAGACTGTGCAGATTAATACGAAGTACATAAAATATATTTTGGAAGGCTATATCTACAACAGATTAAGGATATCAACCATTTCCAAGTTCCTGAAGGCTTTTAAGATGATGAATGTGATTTGTATTTTGTATAATATCTCAGAACCATTCAGCATATGCATATTCCAACTATTGATTTGTCACATAAGGAAAAAGATGATCCTTCTAAATCCAACAATCCAGTGATAGCTAGGATAAAAAAGTGGTTCAATAGAAGGATGAAAGAATATAAAGAAGCAATGAAACAACTTTCCTCTTAGGAAGCCTTTACTTCACATAAAGAAGTTTATACTTCTCGTCGAGATTTTTTGGTACAATCGACTCCTTCTTCCTCACCCTTGGATTCAGCAACCAAGGTAAATATAAAGAAAGATAAAGCTAAGGAGGTAGAGAATATTGATGAAGTGCCCGAGAAAGAAGTAGAGAAAGATGAAATTAAATAATCTGTTGTTGCTCATGTGCTTGAACAAGTATCGTAGCCTTCAGAAGAAGTAAAAGTAACAGAGGAGAAAAAGGATGAATCAGAACAAGGGGGTGAAAGATAAGAAAAGAATGATCAAGAGGAAAAAGAAAAATAAGAAGGTGATGAGGAAGATTAGTTAAAAATCATTGAACCTGACATAGAAAAAACTAGTATGCCCATGCTTGACATCAGGAGACCATCTTCTTATTCCATTAAATTTCCTTCTCTTAAGGTTTATGTATGCACCCAAAATTGCACGATGCTAAATTGTTGGAACGGTGATAGTCCATGATGATGATAACTTTCATTTCTAGATTAAATGATGAATCTAAGTTCAATTTCCTTGCTTTTATTTCCTACATGAACTAGTTTACTTTTCTCCTTAGTTTCCTAGCCTTGCATGCTTCCACAATTACTTATTGGTCCCCCTTTTCCTTAGCTTTTCCTTTAATTCTCTAATCCGGAGTGGTGGTTGCGTAAGCATCATGACAATTACAAAATCGTCGATCTTCCTTGTGAGGTGGTTACACAATTGCTACAACAGTTTTGTAACCTCCTCTCAGCATAGATCGGAGATTTCATCCGCATAAACCTGAGACTTAAACAACGAGTTCTGAGCATGTGTTGTTTCTTCCCAAGTTTATTTCTCGCATGTTTCTTAACCAAATCAACTTCATTTGAGCTTGTTAGATGCATATACTCTTCATCTTCATGACTTACTATTATTAATAATTTATATGCCTCTTCCCATGATGGTATAACACTTCTTGATTGCCAAGTGTGTCAGACCATTTCCCTTCCATCTTTCTATTAAAACCAGGTTTTTTCCCGAAGTATTGGTTTGAATCTTTTGATTTGGAATTACACAGTTATGCTACCGAAATCATGTCAAGAAGCACACAAGAAAACATAGAAATTTGTCCTTGTTACTCTCTTTCATGCATTGCTACCAGACTACCTGCAAACTAGCTAGACCAGGGAATTCTACATCTTCTTCTTTCTTACCAACCAACACACCTCCCTGGGCAATATCAGATTCACCATTGGAAAAGAAGATGAGGGGATCAACAAAGGCACAACCAGCACTGAAAATTGTCCCAGTTATACACTTCTAGGTTGAGGGTGTAATTGAATTCTTTTGAAGCTTTTTTTGTTTTAGTTTAGATTCCAATATGTAATCATTTCAATCATTTGTTTTAAAAAAAGGAGAATTTACAGTTAGTTTTATTTCCTGTAAGTAACTTCCATCGAAGATTTCTTCTCATCTCTTCCCTGTGGATTTTCCTAGGAAGGATTCAGAGGAGGTTCATGTGCACGGAGTCTTTTAATTATTACCTATCAAATTTGTAGATGAAAAAGAGATGTTAGAGCAAAATGCAAACTAGAAATCAAAATAAATCAATTCCTAATCTAATACTCTCTATCACTACTTCAAATCAAGCAAGGATGAAAAGAGGGAGAATTATACCTGCACTTACCGTCTAGCACACAATTATCCTTCCTTGATGGGTGGATGCGCTTGGAAGATGATTAATTGCTTCAAATTTGGATGTGGGAAGACTTGGACAACACTCCCCTTGTATGCTTGATTCTTGGATGCTTGATTGAAGATTGTCGATAGCTTGAAGAAAGATGATTGATGATCAAAGGATGAAAGGAAGATGGAGGATTCAGAGGATAAACTAACAACAATTGGATATGGATTCAAAAACTTGTCTTTCATAGAGGATGAGTGCTTGATTTATAATTTTTGAGTGGAAAAATGGAGGGCGAGGATTAATCCATGTTTTATTGAATCCAATGGTTGAAATTTCATGAGTGTATAAATTTAGATAGATGTGGAGGGTTCTAGATTTTGTGTGGATATTTTATTGAGTTTTTAATTTAATAGAAGAGTGTAGAATATTTGAATATTTAAAAATGAGAGGGAAAGATGGAGAAGCTTCTAGATTTAGAGGTGAGGATGTGCACATGATTAGGATTAAATTAGGATAATAAATGTGATTAGGGATGTGATTACATGGAATAACTAGTGGTAGGTGTGAGTGTAGACTAGGGTAGGTGAGGCATAGGAATATTAAATTAGTGATATGATGAAATAAAATAAATTAAGGATGGAAATGGGATATTAGATGGAATAAAAGGATTAATGATGAATGATGAATGATGGTAAAATGATAAAATGGATTAATGATAATAATTAATCTTACAATTAATTATTATATGGTTGATGTGTGATAATAATAATGATGGATTAAAATATATTAAAATGGATTGGTAGCAGATAAATGGTGATAAAGCTAAAATGCGGGGCATGATTAATGTTAATTAGTCATGTAGACATTTTAGGTGTCTACATTTTGCCCCTCTTTGAAGTGTTATTGTGTAGCAATGAAAATTCAAAGAAGAAGTAGAAGATGATAGGATGGTAATCTGATGTTGATGCCTCCTCGAGGGGTCAGGCGGGGAGGAACAAGGCGGGTAACCACTCGAAAAGAGGAGAGGCCCAAGATAGTAGATGAGGGATGATTAGAGGATGAAAATATTTGAGGATTCAAAGGACTAGGATGAGAGGATGAGAGGATTAGAAGAAGTAGAAGATGAGAGGATCAGAGGATGAGGAGAGGTTGGATTTTGGATTTTTGATGCCCCAGTCAATGATGTATGACAAGGGTGAAGATTTACGATTGGAATAAAAGATGTTGGATGTTGAGATTCCCCAGTCAAGGGGTTGATGTTTTGGATGTTTGGATATTAGATAGGGTCCTCATTTTATTGGACCTCTAGAAAGATAAAATAAAAGGTGGCCTCGTATCATCATACAAGTGCTAAAATAAAAAGTGGTCTCATATCATCGGCCAAAATATGATGCAAATGCAAGACAAATATAAACAAACAAACACACACACACACACACAAATGCATGCAAAATTGTTATAAATTTTATGTGCGTTGTTGATTTTATGGATTGTTAAGATTGTTTTTTGGATTTTTAAGATATTTTAGATGTGGTGGGATAAAGATATGATAGGAATGGGTGGGGTTGAAAGGATGTGACTCTCCTGTAAGTCCCAAGGGAGATGTGGATAGTGATCAAGGCTAAACTGATGGTTTTGGATAGGCTAAGAGATGTGAGATATAGGGATGATTTGGGATAAGATAAAGGATGTGGGATAAAGGGATGATTTAGGATAGGATAAAGGATGTGGGATACCAAGATTTGTTGGATAAGATAAATGGGGTTTGATATGATGAGGGATGTGATAAGGTAGGATATGTGATGACTTAGCCGACTGGATATGCGAGATGATTAGATAAAATAGGCCCCTAAAGAAAGGGGTGGGATGATGGATGATAGTCTAGTTTTTTGCGCCTCCAAGTGTAGGGAAGAATAGAAAGTAAGGGATGGTGCCACCAATGGATTATAAGGTTACCCTAGTCAAAATGATGATGGGTTAAAGGAAGCTAAAAAGGGGGGAAGAAAAAGGGTGAATAAGATAAGGCAATATGATCATCGATTGCCCACGGATGATGGATGAAAAGGATGGATGTTTTGGAATAGATGATGAAAAAAGTATGAGATTAAAGGCACATCTTGTAAAAGAAAAGTAAGCATAGAACAAAATTGTGACCAAGGTCTAAGCAATACTTGGCAACATACAAGCTCGATGCCTCTTTGAGATGAAGTGTGTGCAATTGTGATTGTTAATTACCGCTTGAAGTGAAGACTTAATGGGTAGTATGTGAAGAAAAACTAGACAATCTATAGGGATTGATTCATTCAAGTAGGTTTATGGAAGGTAAATGGAAGGTTAAGTTGTGCATTGCTCTGCTGCCAGCCAGACGTCCATAGACCCGACGAAGATACATCTAATTCTTGTCACAACATTACTCTACTGCCAGCTAGGAATCCATAGCCCTGGTAGAGTTACTGGAAACACCCCTAGAGAGAGCCTTGAGGTGAATTTTATTTGATATTTTTAATTTTGATATGATTTTTTTCTATTTTCCTTTTTATATTTAGATTTTTTGCATTAAGAACTCTCAAGGGGTTAAGAATCACCAGTGGCCAAATGGGGGAATGGAAACAAATTTGGTGACGACGTTAGCTAGAGTGTCAAAAGATGCACCTAAGGGTCTTCACCACAAGTTAATTAAGATGTGTGATTAAGTGATTGGATCTCTAAGATACTTTCGTTCTCGGATGTTGATAGTAAGGATAGACCAAGGTCACACAAGTGTAATGGTACTATGTGCGATTAAGTCAATTAAGTACTTGTGAAAATGGATTGGATTGGAATGAGGATGGAGGGATGAGGAAAGAACATCCGTTTGCAAAGGAAAACCTAAATGCTCAAACTGATTTTAGGTGTTTGGGATGTGTAGGGGAATTAGAGGATTGGGGATTGGTAGATGGATTGATGGGATGATCAAGAGAATTGGTAGGATCAGGTTGTGATTGGGTATTGTCAGTTTGAGTTTTATAGCCCAAGCCTGATTGTCCAGAGTTGGGAGGACATGTGATGGGAGTAAGGATGCCTTGTTCACAATGTTTTATGTTAGCAAACATCTTTTCAGCTATATGGTGGGAAGTGGATGTGGAAGAGGATGAAGTGATGTTGTCATAATTAGGTTGGGGGATGTTTGTTTTATCATCCACTAAGAGGCAAGACTTAGATTTGGATTTGGTTGGATGTTTAAATGGGGGGAGTTTTGGATTTTTGGCTGGTTCAGGATGTTGGGATGGAACAAATTTGGTTTATTTATGATGATTGGGTTTAAGAGAGGATGGGGATTTTGATAGGGGATGGTTAAGTATAGGATGAGGATAAAAGGATGGTGGAGAAAGAGGTACAAGGAAAAGAATTCTTTGGTTAAAGAGGTTTTGGGCATAAGATTGGAATTGTAGACATCGATTAAGTGAATGTCCATGGGTGTGGTGGAAGTCACAATAATAATGGTCCCTAAACCAAGCTAGTTTGGGAATGTTAGAATCGTGATGTTTGATGGATGGGCGAGTGATCATGTTAAAAATTTTAAGACGATGGAAGATGGTAGTCAAGGATTCACCTAAGGAGGCGAAGGAGATTGGGGTTGGTGAGAGAGATGGTGTGGTTAGTAAGGGTGGGTTAGGTAGGATATTTGTAGGACTGGTTAGGGTAGGAGAAGATTGATTGGATTAATGTGATTTAGGTGTGGGTTTAGGATGTGGATTAGATTTTTGTGATTTTGATGGAGGATTAGCCTTGGGGGCATTAGGAGGTTGGTTTAGTTTTTGAGCGGTAGTGGATTTAGGCTTGGGATTGGATTTGGTTAATTTGGGAGAGGTGGATGGTGTAGGGTTGGTTTGTGTAGGATTAGATGGTTTGATTTGGGATGGAATGGATAAGGTAGATGTGGATGAAAAGGATGTGCTAGATTGGGATGAAAATGATATGTTAGATGGGGTGGATTTGGGAGAGGTAGATTGGGTGGATATAAAGGGTGGTGTAGATGTTGATGAGGGAGATGGGTTGAATGTTGATTGAGTTGAGGTAGAGGGGGGTGGTGTGGAAAATGCATTGGATTTGGGAGATTGAGGTGACTTAGGATTCACATTGGATGGTTTGGGATTAGACTGGTTATTGGTAGATATTAGATGTGGATGGAGAGGATAAAGGTGGCATGGGGGCCACATTAGATGAATTAAGATTAGGGGATGAAGATGATGTGGGTGACTTAGGAGTCACACTTGATGGGACAGGGTTGGATATAAGTTATGGAGGCTTAGGAGCTAAAGTAGATGTTAGAGGAGGGGACTTGGGACTATATAAGAGAAATTCCAAGGGATGAGGTTTGGATGATGAGTATGATGAGGATTTAGGACTAAGGTGTGATGTAGGGGATAAGGATTGTGGTTTGTTTTAATATTTATTAGATGTGGATGGGTATGTATAAGGTACATTATGATATGTCTTTATGGGAGGGAGTTAGGGATTAGATAGGTTGACATGGGATTTGGGGCTGGATAGTGGTTATGAAGAACTAGGCTAGGATAATAGGTTAGCAAATTGTAAAATAAGGTCATTAGATGGTCATCATAAGTACGAGATCTTCTTCAGTTTGCACATCATCTCCTCTTTACCTTTGACCTCATAGCCCTCTAGTTGCTGCATATATAGTTCCTCCTCCAAATCACCATGGAGAAATGCATTTTTTACATCAAGTTGTTATAAGTGCAAGTCTTCTGCTGTAATTATTCCTAGAACAGTTCTAATAGAAGTCATTTTTACTACAGGAGAAAAAATCTCATCAAAATATGTACCTTTTTTCTATGCAAACCCCTTCACTACCAACCGCGCCTTGTATATTTTCTTCCCGCCTTCTTCCTCTTCGACTCTGAACACCCACTTGTTCTATAATTCTCTTTTTAATTTAGGTAGCTTAACCAAATCCCATGTCTGGTTCTCCAAGAGAGTCTGATGCTCCTCATCCATGGCTTACTTCCACTTCTTCCTGGCATCTACTTGCATTGCTTCATCAAAGCTCTCTAGATCTCTACTCTTAGTGAGTAATAAATAATAAAGAGAAGGAGAAAAACATTCAAGTTCTCTTCTTAACCTAGAAGACCTCCTCAATATAGGAGTTTTGGGTTCTTGTTGAGGAGGTCCTTGAAATGATTCATGTGTCACTTTCCCATCCGGAAGATCCTCTACCACTGCATATTATTTCTTGGATTATTCCCTATTTTCCTGTAACTGTTGCTTATACATGACTTTCTCACTAAATACCACATCCCTAGATCGAATGATTTTCTTGTCCTTAATACTCCAACATTTATATCAGAAGTCATCACCACCATAACCAATGAAAGCACATATTTTTGATTTAGCATCTAGCTTGGTCCTATCATCCTTGTCTATATGGACAAATACCTCACATCCAAAGACTCTAAGAAATTCATAATCAACTTTCTTACCATACCAAGCCTTCTCAGGTATGCCTCCATCCAAGGTAATTTAGGGTCCTCTATTTATCAAGTACACAGTTGTGCTCACCGGTTCTTCCCAAAAAGAAAGAGGCACTCCTGCATGTAACCTCATGCTCCTAGCACGTTCCATTATTTTTATGTTCATCCCTTCTGACACCCTATTCTGCTGTGGAGTTCTTGGAAACGTCTTTTACATGCGAATTCCATTCTTAGAACAATGATCATCAAATTCATTGTTGCAATACTCCCCTCCATTATCTGACCTGAGACATTTTAGCTTAAGACATGTTTCATTCTCTACCAAGGCTTTCCATTTAACAAAAGTGTCGAATACATCAGATTTTTTTCTAATACAATAAACCCAAACTTTCCTTATTGCATCATAAATAAAAGTAACATAGTAACTTGAACCCCTAAGAGATAATACCTGAGCTGGACCACACACAGCAGAATGCACCAAATCTAACTTATTCTCTTTCTTTGTAGGTCCAACCTTGAAAAACCTTACTTGGATCTGTTTCCCATATATGCAGTCCTCACAAAAATCTAAACCGGTTTCTGTATATCCGGGAAAATCCTTCTTTATGATATTCATGCCCTTATGACTCATATGACCAAGCCTATAGTGCCACAATGTTGTATCTACTTCTGAATCCGCGAGATTACAAACATTAGTGCTATAAGCAGTTAAATATAATGTTCCAATCTTCTTACCTCTTGCCACCAAAAGAGCGCTCTTGGTAACTGTTGACAATTTTTGCACTCGTGTGAAAATGGGAAACTCGAAACTTCGTCGTTGCGATGAGGAGTCTTGGGTGAAGTATACCTAAGCTAAGGAAGTTATTATGTTATTGGTTACTGTTGAGTTAGTTACAAGATTAAATGAAATCTGCAGTTATGTGTGCTGTCTCAAAACATAACAGATCACATAGTCTACAATTTCATGTCATCTTCAGTAAAAGAACACAAAGCCCCGAAGGACAACTGTGTTGTCTTGATGAAGACACTGAATTACAGAGTAGGTGAAGTGTTGAGTTTGAAGCAGCAAACAGAAATGCAAATTACACAAAATCAGAGTTCATTACTGAATGTTATAGGTTCCTATTAATGTTCTTTCCTTCATGATTAAGACATTCAATTATGTTATTGAGTTGTTTATTTCATCATACAATCCATACATAAAAGCTAGAATGCACAAGAAATACACAACTCATTTTCAAAATTTAATGTTTTATTCACAAGGAGAGTCAAATGTTTCCCACACAAGCCATGGGATGTAACTGAAAAGTAAAGTACAACTACTCAAAAGAAAGATACACATGCATGAAAGAGAAAGAAAAGGAGTATGAGTGAACCCATCATTGCCTTGGGGTTTATGTTCTTCGATTGAAGCATCTTCATCTCCATCTTTTGTTTCTCCTTCATCTTCATTGTAGAAGCCATTGTACCTGAAAAGAAGAAAAGTTAACTGTCAGTTATGAGCTCAGGGATCAATTCATATTCCTACATTGTCCTACTTCCTGCATATGAATCTTCTCCTAGCATGAGATGTATTCTACTTGAAGAAAAAATAGCATGCATGCTTTATCCACTCAAAAAGAAGAAAGTGAAAAGAAAGAAGAAAACATGGACATAAGAGAGGCCAAAAAGCCTAATTATTTTCTAACCGTTTTCCTGAGTGTGCAGGTACATGTTGTAGCCAAGGAAAAATAGACAAGTCATAAGTGCATGCATAAAGGGAAGAATGTAACTCAAAGTTTTAGTAACTGTTATGAAGTGGAAGAAGTTACAGTGTAGATCAGAAGAACACTTTTCAGTTGCAGCTAGAAGGGAAGAAGAAGAATTTGAAAGCTGAAGTTAAGTAGAAAGGAAGGTTATAGTTGAAAGGAATGAAGAAAAGATTCAGGGAAAATTTTTCCAGGGCTTCGCCATGTAAAATCAAAGTTTCAAAATTTTTAGCAATGCCGGAAATACTACTATCAAGGAAATGAAGTATCTAAGTAAAAGAAATAAGTTATTGTATGTCAACGAAGCATTTGAATCAAGGCTTATGCCTGAAAATGGTGTTACGAAAAATAAAGAATTATTTACAAACTTCCAGAAAGCCGCTTACAAGATACAAAACATCTTAAGCTTAGTTTTTTTTGTTACAAAATCAACTTCAAAATCAAAGAATGCAACTGCAACTACTACAGAGTGATGACTAAGGAAGTATGCAACTGTAATATCATGAAATTACTAGCAGAATTCACATTTCAAATGAATAATCCTTGCATGTAACCAATACTACTTATAATTACAGTCACATATGTCTGCATAACAAGAACAAAATGCATCTCCAGAAAATAAAATTATCAAACAATGGTTTAAGTTTTCAAAAAACATTCGAGGCTCATCAAGTTCAAATATGGGTTCACATAATAAGTGGTGTAATAGTTTGAGACAATCATTAGAGCAAAACCATTGTTCTAGTTCTAAAGGACAAAGAAAAGAATGACAAAAATTTTCGGATGGGTAGATTTTGATCATCTCAGTAAGATCAGAGTAAGCTACATGTTTGGATGAACTCATTTTAAACCAAATGCTTCCTATCAAGAAAAGATCCCAGTTCAAACTTCTTCAAGAATGAAGTTTCAACACAACATTGACAATATTTACACAAATTTGGCCAGGAGAATTAAATTTCTGGGTTGACTTTTGAAGCACTTAACCAGGGTATGAGTAGAGTTTTTATTTAAATAAACATATACCTACAGTCACCATCTTAATGTCAGTGAAGTCAAAGTACTAAGAAAACGCAGGCTACAAAGTTATACAGATGAAATCACAAGTGAAAAATCCAAATCCAGAGATAGTAGATCAAAAGATGGAATACCCATAACGTAAATTATCTGTCAAACCCTCCACGGTCGACTCGAATAAGCTAACAATGATAACCAGGTAAGCTACGGTGATACAAGCTTATCAATATTAAGAAAAATGGAGTATTCATACCATAAGCACATTCAAAAATAGAGATAGAATCTCCAACATCAAACTCAAGAGCTCAATAAATGTCATCAAGGTTTTCGCAAACAAAGACAATCAATTATAATGACATATTCGAATCTCGAATTTCGAACAAGTAAAGTAAAGATCTTAATTTTAATCATAGATCCATTAAGAGGTTGCCGAATAAGAAGAGAAGCAAACACTCACTGGTAAAATCGGAGCTGAGAAGACTCTTGAGATCTTATCGAGCTTAGAGCTAAAAGGAGCAAACCCAGAATGAGTTCAACTCGCAAACGACCAAGGTCATCCAAGAGATCACACCAACAAAGTAAAAGGAAATGGGTATCGGATTTAAAATCGAAGTGATAATGATCAAGTACCAGTGAAAAATTCAGAGATAAAAACTTACCATACTTTGAACGCCTTTTGCATAGTCATCTCACAAAGCTCAACGATGGCAGCCATAAGATCTCATAGAGAACTTATTAGAAGTAAAGAACACAAAATCTTGTGCATAAAGCCAAGCTCTAAATCTCACTCATAAAGAGTATACAGAGCTCGAAGTGATTAACCATGGCGGCCACTTTAAAAGAAACTCAAATTCCATGAACTCCTTCACATAGGCAGAACGAATAAACAAATCAGAGCTTAAAGTCCCCAACAATGGTGGTCTACAGAAATTTTGCCAGGGCTTCGCCGTGAGTTGAAGGATCGAATGAAATGGTCGCAAATGGGTCCAATCAACTTAACCACAGAGTTTGAGAAGGTGAGTCAATAAACCCTAACCATATCTAGAAGAATTAATGGCTCAAAATTGCCAAGTACAAGGATCAAATGTCCGAAGATCATGATCATAACTCAAAACAAATAACCACAGTTAGTCCCCCACCGACCACAATCAATGCACAGCCAAAAACCCTAACCATGATTCCAAGGATCGATGATGTCAAAATAAAGGTACATAGATCGATGGCCCAGTAGCATCACCAAATTTCCAACAAACTCAACTCAAGTTACAAATGCCACCGCCAAGTTACCAAGGGTTGAGTCACCATGGAGAAGGGGACAAACCACGTGTCCATCAAACAAATAATCATCGCAAATACTTTTAAATTCTAACCATAAAATATGCTCTCAACAATCAAAGTCGACCAAATTATGCCAAATGATCACCGAAAAGGTGAATTTCAAATTATACACTACTAAATATGCAAAGACTGACACATATATACATGTTTGTATTTATCAAAGGTGGTGAAAACTATAGTGATGTATGCAAAGTAAAATGGTCGACCCTTATTATTGCTAAGCCCACAAAGCTGGCCAACCATGTTGAAGTGCAGAGGTGGTCCCCACAGTTGGAGGAGTTAAAGGTAATTGGCAGTATGTCACTATTGTGACCTTTAGAAGCCAAAGAGATGTCAACATCATAATATTTACAAATGGCAGGTGGCCCCACATTGGATGTTCGTCTTGCGAGTATTACAAATATTTTGATTTATTTACTCACAGGTAGAGAATTGATTTTTGCATGCCTTCACAACAGGACAGAATAGAGAAAAATATAGAGTTGCATGTTCATGGAGAGATACTTGCCTAGTAAACAAACTTAATTTTAAGCAAATTATTCACCCTTCTTTTCTTAAAATAGAACAGTCAAGTTCAATTTGACTGTAATGAAAGTAAGGCTAATAATGCCTATTTGTAATTGCACGCTCTATTTTTTCCTTTATCTATTATTAAATAAAGAATTAAAAATAAGATGCATGGGCATGTACAAGCCTAAGGCTATTTTTAGAGAGAGGGTGAATTTTATTTTTGCTATATATTGTGTGCCCTTGCAAAGCACAGGGGAGACTTCTGGAGGACTTTTGGATATATGAATACTGAAGCAAACTTTGCCAGTTTTTCCTTCTGTGTGTGTGAAGTATTTTCTGCCTTTCCAATTATTTGTAGTCTTTTTTATGTTTCTATTAGTCTTGTGAATGAAAATTCCTTAATAAATCATCTTACCCTACTACAAAATTCAGTTTTTTCTGCTTAATTTTAATGTGCATGTTAACTTATTAGTACTGTTGTGATTTTCCCTCAATATCATCAAGATTTTTCCCTTAAATATTCTGCAGTAAATTGTTGGCTTGTGCATAAAAAATCCTTCCCAAAATCAATTGTGCATATACTCAGTCAAACTCTCCATACAAACTTGGTGTATCACCTTAGTTTTAAATACTTTGTAGTCATCTTTTAGTTTTAAACCCCAAATCAGTTAAGATACACCAATAAGGAACCGTCCTTTTAATCCTGGATACTCACCTCAAAATAGGTATACCCACAGACCTGAGGTGTTTCCATTGTATCTACGAAAGAGAGATAAATTTTGCAAGACTAGAAAACTTACAGCCATCTCTCACAGGGTGCACTTTTGAGAGATAATAGTAACCTTCCAAGAGTTTGTTGTAAATATCACAGTACAACCATCACTTCCCAATTGGCCCGCCGATATAAAATTTCATTTTAAATTAGGCACATGTCTGACATCCTTCAATATCCATGTATTCCCATTTTCCATCTTAACCCGAAAAGAACCTTTTCCAACTATACTGCAAAGCTCATCATCACCAATAAAAACATGCCCAAAATACCCTTGAACATAATCAACAAAAGAATTCCTATGTGGAGTAGCATGGAAAGAAGCCTCTGAATCTAAAACACAAGATTCAACAATATTATGAAAAGAAATAATCAAAGCATCTTGACATACATTACTCGTTGCCACATTTGCCTCCTTTTTTTCTTCCTATTATTTGTTCTTGTCCCAAAGCTCCCAATAGTACTTCATTGCATGCCCAAACTTTCCATAGTGCCAACATATTATCTTGCTTTTGGATTTTGACCTTGCCCGATCTTTCGATTTTCCATGGCTTCCTCTATTCTTTTGTCTCCCTCTAGTTTCCATTGTCAAAACATTCCCTGAAGTAGAAGATTCCCCGTAACTTTTTCTTCGCATTTCCTCGCTTAGAATAACCCCTACAACATCCTCAAACTTTAACTTTGATTTAGTTAGAACCGAGTTTCTTACCGCTATTACCAGGCTATTTCAACTCTCAGGTAAAGAGCAAAAAATTAATAAATCCCTAACTTCTTCATCAAATTCTATTGTGATTGAAGCTAGCATATTTACAACTGTATTGAAATCATTTAAATGATCTGTTACTGAACCATTCTCATACATCTTCATATTAAACAACTTTTTCATTACAAATATCTTATTAGAGGAAGAGGGGTTTTCATACAACTTCCCTAATACATCCATCAGTTCTTTTATAGTATTTTCCTTCGAAACATTAAATAATACCGAAGATGCAAGATACAACCAAATTGTCCCAAGTTCCTTCCTATATAGAAAATCCCATTCTGCATCTGTCATGCTTGAGGGTTTGTTCACTGTCTCATACAACGGAATATAAAGATGCTTATGATAAAGTTAATCTTACATCTGCATCTTCCAAAGACTGAAATTTTTCCCGTTGAATTTATCAACCCTTGATCTTCCATCATATGCCATAGCTCTCACTCAAGCTTAAATTTTCCTGTGATTTACTTCAGCAAAAAACACCACCAAATCTTTGATACCAGTTGTTAGGAATTAGAGAACAAATATGCATAAACAATTCCTCAAATCACATCAATAGGAAACTATTTAACAGAAATTATACTTGCAGAAATATAACAACATAAATAAATAATGCACAACAGAAGAAAAGACAACATTTAACGTGGTTCACCCAATGTGGGCTACGTCCACCAAGAACTTGCTCAAATTTATTACAAACCACCTCTCTCTCAATATAATACCCATATTTGTTTTGGAGCTATGCTCAACAAAAATCTCCAGAATTACCACTTGAATTCACACACCTCTTCAATGCCATATCTCCCCCATTAAAGATATATTTATTGGAAATTACTAAAGTAGTTTTACAAAACCATGGTCCAAAACTATGGACCAAAACCATGGGCCAAAAACCATGAATAGTAAAACCATTTTTTCTCATGTATAGCCTTCAACTCTTCCACACATGAAAATAGGCTCCACAACATAACAATATTCATTGTGTATTGATGGTATGATGTGATTGATGATATGTGATTTTTAAATGATTATTGTGAGGATGTGTAATGTATTGAATATTATTCAGGTTTGTTGAATTGACTTATAATGCGTGGGTAATTTGTTGATGATAGTACCATGTATGTGATGATAGATAATGTATCATTTAAAATTAGCCTTTTGTGATGAATGTTTGGTGATGTAAAAGTTTGATACGGTCGTAATATGTTAGTGTGGTGAGTATAGGGGGAGAAAAATAGTGATGCCCCCAACGTATAGATTATGAGGTTCATTTAGATAATACCCCTCAATAGGCAAGAATGAACCATAAAAAAAGAGTGCGTCATCAGAAAATGATTCAATAGAGTGTACTAGATGAATTGACGGAGCGCGTGAAGAGAGGTTCATATTGTATCATATCCCTCTATTGGCATGTGGTCCTATTAGGTGTTGTCATTGATGAAAAACCACATTATTGACAAAGAGGATGCTGATTTACGGTCTCATGATGATGTACATGATGTTAACATTGTGTTTCAAATGTGTTTGTTCTAGTGTAGTGAGATTCAATGAGGTGTGCTTGCTTTTGCAAGCCTATACATGTGATTAGGTGATGTTACATGGTAGTAGGAGCTTCTTGTATGCTTAAGAAGTATGTTGACATGATGGATAACAAGTTTTGAGGGTTCTTGGGTACTCACAACAGTAATATGGTATAGGTACAAGTGATTCACTTTGTTACAGGTGCTCATTGGGAACAAGTATGTCAGCTTGGAGGTGTGACAGTGTGGTTGGGAGCCATATGAGCTCATGGAAGCATGCATTTAGGTAAATCATGGCATATCAAGTATTTTTGGGTCATTTGCAGAGGTTTTTTATTAATAATTGCATTCTTTCAGTTTACCCTAACTTTTATAGTGAGGAAGAAGCATGCTAACATAGGTAAGTCTTAATGACTGGAGAGATTGAGGTGTGGATTTGAAATTTTTATGATTAGAGATTATTGAGATGATAAAATATAGATTATGTATGAAACAGTGAAAGGATTAGGCGTGCAGACACAAGGCACGCAATAGCACGTAGAAGTATAGCAAAACAGGGCACACCCATAACAGTTTGAAATTAGGACTTAGCCATTTTGCAAATTAGGGCTAATTTTGGACATGGAGTGAAGAGAACATTTTATCAAAGACTTGGAGATTACACAAAGGATATTTTCAGACTAGTAGAAGATCGAGTGACATTCAAAGTTTTAGAGCTAATAATAGAATTATGCTATAATTGTATTATTAGGTAATCTATTATTAGCGAGCTTGCATGCTTTTGTATTCTCATGTAAGGGTGCATGGATATTATTAGCATGTAACCTATTTTTGAAGGTGCATAGGTGGTGTAGAAGTCCCCACACCTTTAAATATGTATTGATTTGCACGGATTAGGGATCAAATATTATTATAGTGTTATGCTGCGAGTTTGGTAGTGCGCATGACTATTGTGACATTGTTATGTATGTATGAAGCTTCTGTGTTTTTTAGTATTTAATTATAATGGATGTAATTGATCATGGATCTTGTATGGTAAATCTGATTATAGTAATTGTCTAGTTAAATCTTTCATATGGTTAAGATCTAGATCTGGTTTATACAGTGTGGAATATTTGATTATCTGTTATGGATCTGAAATATACATTCAATCATGTTAACATCTTGAACAAGTTTCTCTAAAGAGGGACCTGGTACCCTTATGTGCTTCATGTGAATGCTTAGTTCAAGCTGAGTGATGTGTCATTGCGCCTTGGGTTGTTGGTGGTAAAAACTAGGCTACATCATTGGTTCCGTTGTTGGGACCTCTTTTTCAATCAAGGATGTTACGTGATGAAGACATACCGGTTAACCTTTGCATGTATTGAAGAGTGGTTGGAAAATCTAGAAGAAAACTATGCTCATAGATTAAGCATTGGACCTGAGTTTAATGCACGCACATCGATTGAACAAAATTTGTATGATGTGATGTATGAGACTTTTTTTTCCATATTTCCTATAGAGCTATATGAGTGACTAGTTTCTTATGCATCTAAGAGGAATTAGAGGTTTTGTACGCTCATTTGGACGCATGAAGAATTTCAGGCTTTATATGATGTAGATCTGATTTGGATGCACATTGTGGATCATTGGTTTCGTGGTGTATATACTGGAATACATAGTTTCTACATACTCATGTCTAGAGGTTGCTAAGTTCCAATTCTTGCGCGAGGCTAGAGGATCATATTTGTGCGGTATCCCTTTGGTTATTAAAATCTTGATCGTGACCCTAGATTTGGAAGAGAATCCTATGGCTAGCTAAACCCCACCACACAGGGACAGGAGTAGGTTTGGTGAAGATGATAGACCTAGTGGTAGAAAGACAGAGAGAAGAAAGGTGGCTTAAGTTTAATGAAGCACGCGAGAGGGATCTATTGAAGTAGTAAGAGATCGCAGAAAGAATGGTGTCATGGAGAGAGATGGCTTGTGAAGGATTTGGAGCTCACATAGAAGACGTGGAACCAGAGCATCTGACTCCCCCCCAATTTGGGAAAGCATGATAGGGAACCCTCTTCAACTTCAGATGAAGGCGAGTTGGAAGAAATATTGTGGACCGCGGGCGTGCATCTGAACCTACTTGGCGACCTAGCCCGTGTGCTTATTTTCTCCAGTTTCTATAGTAGTTAACAACAAGCAAGCTAATGTGGGCAGTAGAGTTGTAGTAGATAGAGTTAATTTGTAATCAAGTTCAGAAGTGCATCAGGTATCTTATGAATATCTATGGCGCAATCATCATCTATTTGATATGGAGGTCCAGTTGGAGGCATCTTTTCTGGTGCGTTGTCTGCAAAGAACGTAGAAACACATAACGTTGGCATAACATCTGGAAGTAGTGCAACTTCACAGAATGTGGGGGTCCAGTTTAACACAAATTTTGGCACACAAGTGCATCCTCTATCCCATTGCCTTCTGGAGGGGGTAGATCCGGAGGATCAGGTGGCTCGGGCGCTAGTGGATATGGTGGTTCCGGGGGCGGAGGAAACACTAGAGGAAATACAAATTTTGGATCTGGTGGGCACGGTATGCACCAGCCCCAACAAATTTATATAGAAATGTATCTCCTTCTACCATAATATAGGGGCATAGAAGATGTAACCAATCATGTGCATATGTCCAAGATACTATGGCACACGAACGAGATTACTGCTCTAGACCACAAGGCAAGTAAAGGTACAACTACGTTTCAGGGGCGTGCACATATTTGGTACAATATTTTTGACCCTGACTAGACTTGTGCAGATTATACATCATTGTGGGATGCTTTCTTGAAAGAATTTTATATCCTTGAATTTGAGCAGAAGAGCATCAGTACATTGAAGGACATCAAGCAAAGCACTAGTGAGAGTGTTCAGGAATATGATACATGGTTTAAGACCATTTTGTCCAAGTTATCTTATGACATACACGTGAGCCAGCATGCTCAGTGGTTCGTTGGAGGACTTATCACACCTTTTAGAAGAGTGTTTTCACATAATACTTACACAGATCTACGCAAGGCACTTGAAGCAGCTTTGCACGCTAAGGCAGTAGGGAATGTAGACATAGGAGTGAGCCCATTCTTGGAAGCTCATATTATAGCAATGGCTAAATGGTTAGATAAATTATCAACTAATTCGGTGCATGAGATATGCAGTGGGAATTAGTGCACAAATTGTGAAGTAGAAGGGCATACTAAGGATAGTTGTCTTAGTAAATCAGTGTGCTCCTTATTGCTGGACTTTCAAATCTATCACTTGGATCACAGTTCAAGTCGGTACCCATTATTGCAACACACGATAAGGAAGAACATGTCTTGGTATTGCAAAATTTATAGGTATACCACTCATGATACTGAAGATTGTAGGTTAATTGATCAGATTCATGATGCCATTGATATTGGTGTATGAAAAATTGGCATTGCAAATAATTCTAAGGAGAAGGGTGAGCATCATGATCATGATTATAATGAAGGGAACTTTTATGGAAGCCATGGTAGATGATGATGTTACCAAGGAGGATTCAGAGGCTGAGGTCATGGTGGTGGAAGAAGTAATTTCCCTCATGGAACTTGTTATACATGTTGATCCCTTGATACCTATAGGCACGAATTCCCTCAAAACATTGTTTTCTCTTTTTGTGGAAAGAACCATAACCATGAAGAATTCCCAAACTTGTATTAACAGTTGAGTAAGAAGCTCAATCAAGACAAGGGCATGAGGATGGTTAGAGTACAATGCGTTTTGGAAGATCAGTGGATGTCAAAGTTGGCGCTTGATCTTGAGTTGGTACCTGTGCTGAATACTACACACGTTGAGGTTACGTGTGTTAGAGAATTTAAGAAACATAAGCCAACCATTACAAAGGAGGAGGCACTACATGTAAAGTATCTAGACCCTGTATATCAGAAGGAGGTTTATCAAGAAACCATATAGGTAATTAGAAATATGTAGGGTGAGATACAATGCTTGAAAGAGAAGTTGCAGAAGTTAGAACAAAAGAAGGCAACTGAGCTCCATCAAATAGATGTTGATGATCTAAAGGAGGTTTACAAGATGCTACGACAGGAGAAAATTATTCCTTTATTGGGGAACTAGTTAAAGGGAAACACTCTGCATGCTAGAATTGAGTATGAAAGGAAGATTCTGCATGCTAATATTCCTCCCCATAATTTTATTATGACAAGGAGATTACTCTAAATGTTGTTATTGATAGCTAGATTTTGAGTAATATTTTGATTGACATAGGTGCGGAAGTGAATGTACTCACTTTGGATGTGTGGATTCAGATGGGCAAACCACCATTGCAATCATCTTCAAATGTGATGTTTATGGCAAACAGGACTAAAGCCACACCCATTGGGGTTTTAAAGGATGTTATTATTACTATTCAAGGGGCGAAGTTCACTGGGGACTTTGAGGTCTTGGCGCTTACAGAAGTAGACAATTTTCCAGTGTTACTTGGATGTCATTGGTGTCATGCAAACAACATTGATCTACGCTTCAACAAAGGATATATAAGTTTTGAGAACAAGGAGGAGCACGTGATTATCCCCTTAATAGATGGGAAATATTCACCCTATGTAGAACCCTTAAGTGAGGAAGATTTAAATATAATTTATGTGCACACCATTAGAGATCTTGAAGTGCTTGAGTCATCTAAGGAAGGAGTTCTCCAGTGGGATGATGCACAATCCATGAGTGATACTACAAGTGTTGTATGTGATAATTGGGAACATGGAACTTATGAAATGATTGGGCGCGAAGTAAGAAGTGTAGTTATACGTGTAATTAGGTCATGCAATATCAGGCATTTGGGCAGCAGCCAGGTACCAAGGTACATTGGTGAAGGGAGTCCTAAGGTATTCCTGCTTGCTATGGAAGTTTAGTGGGAATGTCAAGTGGAAAGAAGGAATATGTTAATCTATACTTTATGTCGGACAACATCATGTTGGTGGATGGTTCACAAGGATAATTTATCGGAGTGGCAAGAAGTGAGGATCACTCTATCTACTATATTTCTCAGGAGCAATGCACCTACACAAATCTATGTATTTCATGGTAATGATCCTGTTCAACACCACGTTCAACAATGTGAGAGACTCTAGACAGAGGGGAAGGATGTCTTACCACCTTTGCTATGAGTTCACAATCTCTATTTTACTTTATGAGGATGTGCGTGCGCATGGTATATCTATGTGGAGTTTAATAGATAGATTTGAAATTGGAAAGAACTTACTACAAGTATGATTCAGACCCTTGACTATTTTTCCACTAAAGCTCCGGTGAATGAGGCATTACAAGTTATGAAGCGCTTAACTATGAGACATAGTGCAAAGGATGAGGTGCTCCTTTAGGAGTTGTTAGGTGAGTCAGACTTGGAGGAGCACTTTGAAGAGGAAGAGATAGATGTATAACAACTTGGGTGTGCCTGCCTTGAAAGAGAGAAGGGTAATATGGTCTATATAGTTGATGATGAAGAGGTGGAGAACCTGGATATTGAGCACACAGTGGGGACGCACGAGGTCTTGGACAATGCAAATGAAAATGCACATGCCTACCATGTGCCTATGAAGACCAAGAAAATAATTATTGGAATGAATATTTAACCTAAGGAGGCCATCATTAGATATTATTAGTCTGACTCTGAGTTTGTTAGTTTCCTAGGGGCTATCATGAATTTAAGGGGGTACATGAATCATTGGGAGAAATGAGAATAAAGATAAAGGAAGGTGCTTTCTTTGTTAGGAAGAGACCTTACAGAATGAATCCTAACCTACACGCCAAGGTAAAGGGATAAATTGATAAGATGTTGAATTCTGGAATCATTGAGCCCATCAAGGAATCTGAATGGGTTAGCCCTATGGTTATTAGTATAAAGAAAGATGGAAAACTTAGAATCTATGTTAATTACAGGGATTTAAATGCTACGTGTGTAATTGATCCCTTTCCCACACCATTTACTGAAGAAATCTTGGAAGGCATTGCACGATGCGAGATCTACTCCTTTACTGATGAATTTTTTGGATATCATCAGGTAAGGATAGCTAAAGAGGATCAAAAGAAGATAAATTTCACCACTGAATGGGGAATTTTTGCATACACAGTTATGCTCTTTAGATTAAAGAATGTGCCTACAATATTTTCGTGCATATTTGTATAGGCATTCCAGGATTTTATTCATAAGTTATTGTAGGTATATTTGGATGATTGGACAATCTATGTGCTTGTGAAGGATCACTATGATAAGCTAAGGCTCATGTTTGAGATATGTCAGCAATTGAACATCTCTTTAGACATTAAGAAGTGCATGTTTGCCACACTCTTTGTAATTTTTCAAGGATATATCATCTGTAAGGAAGGCTTGCTAGTGGATCTTACTAATATTGTTGTTATTTTGGGCTTAGAGGAACGTGCTAGCCAAAGCGATGTGCGCGGATTCTTGGGACATATAGACTACTACAAGAAGTTTATCAAGGGATATGCCAATATTTTCGTGCCCTTAGAGGAATTATTAAAAGGTAAAGGCAAGTTATATCGGGGAGTGGCGTAGTAACGCATGTTTGAGACACTAAAGGAAAGGCATACCACAACGTCTATTTTGCGCTTTCCTTCATGGACCAAGCCTTTTCACATGCATGTAGATGCCTCTGGCATGGCCATTGGCGCGATAATAGCCCAACATGGAGAGGCGATTTTTGATCATCCTATTTACTTTAGGAGCAGGAAGTTAACTCCAATAAAATATAATTACATGTCTACAAAGCGCGAGACCTTATCCATGATCTACACTCTCCATAGGTTTCTAACATACTTGCTTGCAACACCCTTCATCTTTTATACAAACCACATGGCATTTAAGTACTTAGTGAACAATCTTGTTTTACAGGGGTGCATATGTCATTGGATTATGTTATTTTAGGAGTTTAACTTTATTGTGGTGGCTAAGCAAGGCAAGAGTAATTCTAGACTAGACCACTTATCAAGGATTCAATAAGGAGAGGATGTGCAAATAATAGAGGATACCATGCAAGATGCACATCTATTCAGGTTAAACCGTGTGCCCTTAGACTTAGAGGATATTGTTGTCTTTATATGCATATGTGTGGCACATGAGGGAATGAAGGCTTTAGAGAAGAAACAACTTGACATTCACGTCGCACCTTACATATTGATCAGTGGAGATTTATACGAACTAGCTCGAGATGAGGTTTTGCACCGGTGTGTACTTGAGCATAAGAGGGAAGCAATTATGGAAGAGGCTCATGGCAGTATTGCTAGTGGACGCTACGCAGGGGATGCCACCACACGCAAGATTCTATTAGTTGGTCTATGGTGGGAAACATTATACAAGGATTGCAAAGAATATTGTAAGGCATGTGACCATTTTCAATTCCTTGGAAATCTTGGGCATATAGATGAAATTCCTTATAGGCCTATTGCTAGTGCAGAACCTTTTGAAAAATAGGCAATTAACTTTGTGGGTCCTATCTCCCCACCCACGTCCAGGACTGGATCACACTACATAATAACTTGTACAAATTATCTTACAAGGTGGGCAGAAGTGACGCCTACAAAGGATTGCAAAGAAGTTACGGTAGCAAGGTTTCTGTGGGAAAATATTATTACCATGTATGGATGCCCTTTAAGTTTAACAAGTAATATGGGTACTCATTTTCTTAATGAGACCATCAGGATGCTATTAGACAAATTTATGGTGGCACACCATAAAACAACACCCTATCATCCTCAGGTGAATGGGTTGTTGAGGCCTTCAACAATGTATTGAGCCATACCTTGACTAAAATTTGTGATGTTGGAAGGAAAGAATGGGATGGTAAAGTTCTCTGTCGTACTTCGGGCATATAGGACAACCTATAAAAGGTTGAATAAAGCAACACCCTTTTAGTTGGTGTTTAGCACGAAGGAGTTTTTACCAGTGGAATTCATGTTACCTTCTCTGTGTATTGTGCACACAGGAGGTTTGGCAGATGAGCAAGCACTTGAAGAACGTATTGACAAATTGATGCAACTGGATGAAAGGCACGCTATAGATTATGGAGTTAAAAGAAAGAAAAGGCCAGGTAGAAGGCATGACATGATAGGCACGTCAAGGATAAGAAGCTTGAGGTTGGGGGATAGATGGTCCTTCTTTATGATTCTAATTTTTTGCAACACCCTAGAAAACTTAAGGTGCATTGGTTAGGACCGTATGTGATCACTGTATATACTTGATTCAGGTGCTTTCCAGTTAGAGGTGCTGGATGGAACACAGTTTCCCAATTACTTCAATTGGAGTAGGCTGAATCCTTTCTGTAAATAAGTTTTCTTGGTGTTTGTAATAAGGAATGTACTGCCACTTAGATTAGATTTATTTTATGCATTCCCTTTATATGTGTTTCATTTCATTATTTATGATGTTTTGTCAAATTAGTTTAGTGTTTTATGTAATAAGTATGCTTGTGTGCCAGAAGTTGATTACTATCTAATTATTTTCATGCATGCAGAGGATTGCACATACCCTTAGTGTGGGGTGCAGTATATAAAGGGTATAGGGACCAAGTTTTAATGTTCATCTGAAGATGGATAGGGTTTTCATAGAGATAAATGTTTTTACATGTGCTTGATGTAAAGGTGCAGTTAGAGAAAAATTTCTCATGAATGAAGACCACGTAGGGATAGATGGATGCATAGTGTAATGCGAGGTAGGCTATAGTAGTGGAAACTGCTTATTGAAAGGCATAGTTGATGAAGTAATTTGACTTCTTCAGGGTACACGTGGAAGGAGATCTCATGGCCAAAAAGTAGAAAGAGCTCCAGAAGGTTATGAATTTGGAGTAGAAAACAAGCAAGGTGAATAATTCAAGAAACATCAAAATCAACGTTGAGTATGGTGGTAGGTGGAGAAAAATAAATGATATAATTATTTTTAAAATATATATAAGGATGGTGTTTGCAAAATCATTTTCTATCTTTGTGATACAAGATCATTCGAGTGAGTTATTGATGAACGAGCTAGAAAATGAGTTGTGAAGTACAGAGAGCTGTACGAACCAGTTCAAATTCTTCAGTATTTAGAAGCTTGAGGTTGGGATTATGTGATGCTCCTATATAGATTCATGGTGTCTTGCGCCAAGTTGCACAGTTTAAAGTGCATTGGTTGTGGCCGTAAGTGATCACATAAATATCTTGATTCAGGTGTTGGATTTGAAACATAGGTTTCCCGATTACTTCAGACGTTGAGATTAGGCTGCAGCCCTACTATGATTTGGACTTGTTAGGGCTTGAAGTAAGGTAAAATATCACACCTTATATTAGATTTCCTTAATGGATTTATGAAATATTTGTTTCCTGGAGTGGTAAATAGGGGGGAAGAATCAAAAGGATATTGAAATCAAAGTTGAGTGTAATGACCCTGCCATGCGCACTATTCAAAAATGTAATAAAAAGATGGGTGTTTACATGGGTTGTGATTGGAACTCGCACAGTTCACCCATTTAAGTGTGAGGTGGATTACAATCACAGAACGACAAATGGAATAAGGATGAACTAGATAAATTACTAGTAAGATAAATACAAATTAAGAGATAAATGGAAGTATATGGCCATGTATGATGTACAGATCGGTGAAAATTTTCTCATGAATGAAAGGTAGGATTTTAATAGTATATATGAATTCCCAGTGTAACTTGAGGAAGGATACCAAAAATGGAATTACTACTGGTGGCTGATAATTCAAATTCCACAAGGACTTCATGATATTTTATTTGCACGTGATGTATGAGGTCTCACCGCACCCTTGATTAGGACTCTGACAGGGTTGCGCCAAAAGGTTAAGCACTGAAGTAAGTAGAAACTTGTCAGACCAAATAAGAGTATAATGGCATAAAAGGAATGCTGAGTATGGTGTTACCTAAAGGGAGGGTAATGGAATGGATATAGGAAAGCAATCTATATAAGTATGGTTGTTGTGAAATCATGTGGTAGCACAACTTTGTCATACAATATTAATGACCCAGTGAGTTAGTGGTCGAACGAGCTAACAATATGAGTTGTGTCTACCCATAGAAAATAACGAATGAATTGAAGGGGTCAGACTTACAACATGTAAGGTTTCATTATTCAAACCATCATTAGAGGCAAGTGTACGAAGGTGATAAGATAAGTTGTACGAGGAATGAAATCCTAGTAGTCCCTAAGGTTTGGGTTTCAAGCTAGGGCACATAGAGTTGAGTATCAGAGCTTAAATCGATTGAAAGGAAACACCTTAATAGTGGAAATGGCACCGAAAAGAGCACCTGCAGAGGTGACAAGGTTTGAAGAAGTATAAGGATGTTGATGATGATCCATGAGAGTAGGCCCCTTCTGAAATACAATACTTGGTAGAGGTTTACATCGGTCGCGATATGAGTGACTCTACACGTTCACATTTGCAGGAGTGAATGACTAGAATCACAGAACAAAGGAGTTACAAGCTTTGGTATTAGGATAAGTAAGTATAGTTGTGAAGATGTTTATCAACAACATCTGATGACATGGTCGTGTTCAATGATGCAGGTGAAAAGATGTTGGTAAATGTGGGATTTTTACAATTGTATTAACTCCCTTATTTTGAAAAACTAGAAAAATTATACCAGTGGATGATGAGAAAAGTCCATGAGGAATTCTTCTAATTTGTTGGGCCACCGGATTGATTTTCACCGCATGCTTAATTTTTTAGGTAGAACTTACAACTTTGGACACATTGAAGTGAGAAATGACCTTACATGTATCCAAGTATGCATATATTGATGACAAGGAAGGTGTTGGGTTACCTTAAGGGAGGGCACATAATGGATATTGAAAAATTGCAAAAACACCTAGTGGTCTAGGCACCATCTCACCTCCTCACAAGGTTGAATAACCAGGAGCAGTGGTCGTAGGTAAATACCTTGTAGATACACATAGAAAATAAAATGGAAGAAGGGATAACTTACAACTTGGTTGGTTTCATTTTTGAAACCATCATTAAGGAAACACATGAAGGTGAGAAGATTATCTTTGGCGTGATCCTTTTGGCACTTGTCTTTGTAGAAATTGGAGTGCTTTATGGGCCAAAGGATAAAATTTGGTAGTATCTTGTAGAGAATAAGTATCTTTTAGAAATATTTGAGGAGTATACATGTGATGGGACCATGAGTATACCATTTAAACACATGGCAGAGTTGTGGTATGTGTAATTTTGCGCTGCATTTGAGGATGAATGGAGAATACCCAAGGAGTTACCTTCGGTATTAGGTAGGAAAGTATAATTTAGAGTGTATCAACACTTCTGCATTATGTACTTTGCGATGAAGGACAAGAAGGGGAGCCCCTTGTGTAAGATCCCTTATGCCTTCACTGCGTGGTATTTCCAGGAATCTGTACACATGTTCTCAGACGTGCATCGGTTGATCTTCAATGCTAATAAGGTAGACTGCGACTACCACACTCCCAGAAAGACTTATGTTTATCCAAGTAAGTCTACATATATCGAGAGGTTAATTTTAGATAATATTGATACGAAGGCTATGAGTTTGGAAATTGGTGAGATTGGGGAAGTAATTGTATATATCCAACTCAATCCTAGGTTAGAAAATTGGAAATATGTTGAGAATGAGTTCAAACTTCCTGGCCCACCCAAGGAGAAGCATACAGTTGGCACTTTGGCATATGTGGAACTAACCTCACCCCTTATGGAAGAAGAAAGAGAAGAGGAAGAAATTCAAGAAGATAGTGGTATTTTGGGTCACAAGGGTAGAAAACAACCCACTTTTGAAAAGAAAAGTGAGAGCGGGGTGACTCTACCAATGTTGGAGCAAGAGGATGAAGTATTGGAGACAGGTGTGCTGGAGGTGGATTCAGACAAGACTCCAAAAGAACCTTAGTATAAGAGGGTACTAAGGAGAATAAGGAATCAAGGTGCAGGACCTTCACAACCCCCTAGAAGGTCACCAAGGAATTATCCTTATAAGGTAGAACCTGAGAAGAAATAGAGGCGTAGGTACATTCCTCAGAAGAAGGAAAAGGAGGAAAAATCCAATGACAATGCGCCAAACACTCTAGTTATGACCGAGGATATTGAAAAGCATCAAGAAGAGGAGATTAAGAAAGATGAAGAGGAGCTAAAGGAGCAAAACATAGACAGTGGGAAAGTTGACTTGGAAATAAGTGAAGAAAAGGGTGAGCCAACTGGCGTGCCCCTTACTGCACAGACATGTGAAGGTCCAGTGTTGGACTCAGGAGCCAGGATTCCCAAGGGTAATTTCTTCAGGAAAGAAAAATAGGATGAGACATATGAAACTCCAGTGGTTGGGTACATTGATGACCAAATCAAAATCAAGCGCACACATTTCCAAAGTAATTTGGAGCCTAAGAACTTGTATGGATGGGAACTCATGGGTGCAGACATGGAAAACACACGCACACACAAACAACTATCTTAGACTATACAGACTCATATGGATGAGCCTAATTTTCACTTGTGTGAGGAATCTTGTGTTTTGCGCAGAATGAAGAAAGCGCCCCATTCCAAGAACTTGAATGCCAAGCCCCCTTGTCATGTCTTATGAACAGGTAAGCAATGCCTCAATGAAGATATCTAATGATTTTGCATGCAAGAATATTGACAAAGTGGAAACTATTAGATAATTACTTGTAGATAAGAAGGAAAATAAAACATAGATTAAGTTCTTAACAGTAGAGAAGGTGCATGCTGAAGCAAAGGCTGAGGCATTACAAAGTATGGTGGAAGAGGTTGTAGATGAAATTTTTGAAAAGAGGCCACATTTTGAGATGGACTTGCCAAAAAAATTCCCATCTGTGATGATTTATGTGTGCCTTCTTAGTCGTATGGTAATGGAAGAAGGGCCTGTGCGGATGCCTAAGCTAAAAGATGTTGCAGCAGAGTTAGTAAGGGCCAAGGCCATAATTGCAAGGAAAATTACAGGTTATGAGTCCATATTGAAAACTTTTAATGATGAGCTTAAGAAAGAAGATTTGGCATTGACTATGTGCGTGGCACCAGATGTGATAATAAAAACAAGGATTATGGTAGAAGAAGATGAAGTCCTTCAGGCAACCACGAATGAAATAATTGGGTGTGTATAGAGATTTACACTGGTAAAAGCAAAACATGGTGTGCTTGAAGCTTCCTGAATCCCACACAAGGAGAGACTAAAAGAAGTTGGGAAACTCATTGCAGGAAGGAAAAATGTACTGGAAGGGATGGTCTCCAATATGGCTAAAGTTCTCAAGGTCTTGTAGAATGAAGGAGAAAATACGACTCTTGATTTGATCGAATTCGTAGTTATAGACATCCCCAAAAAGAAAAATAAAGTGTTGAGTGACTGGAATGAGTTTGAAGAATAGGTAACATCGGAATATCTAGAATTGATCCAGGTTGTAGAAGAGAAGGGCACCAAGTAGTTTGTTTATTCTTTTTGTGCAAGGAATTCATTTATTCTTTCATTATTCTTTATGGAGAGATAATTTGTGATTACCCATTTTCGGGGACAACAATGAAATTAATGTGGGGTAATGTTGAGCTGATAAAATACAACTTAAGTATGAAATCACTGAAGGATTGGGCACACAGACACAGGGCATGCAAAAGTATAGAAAAACAAGGTGCGCCTAGAATAATTTGAAATTAGGACTTAGTTGTTTTGCAGGTCAGGGATAATTTTGTACGTGGAGTGAAGAACACGTTTTGTCAAATACTTTGAGAATACATAAAGGCTATTTTGGGACTAGTAAAATATCAAGCGCCATGCAGAATTTTAGAGCTAATAATAAGATTATGCTACAGTTGTATTATTAGGTAATCTATTATTAGTGAGCTTGCATGATTTTGTATTCTCATGTAAGGGTGCATGGATATTATTAGCATGAAACCTATTTTAGAAGGTGCATGGGTGGTGAAGGGCAAGGCCCCACCCCTATAAATATGTATTGATTTTCACGGATTGGGGATCAAATATTATTATAGTGTTATGCTACGTGTTTGTTAGTGTGCATGACTATGGTGACATTGTTATGTATGTATAAATCTTCTGTGTTTTTCAGTATTTAATTATAATGTATCTTATTAGTTGGATATTGGTGTTGGATGTAACTGAGCATGGATCTTGTATGGTAAATCTTATTATAGTAATTGTTTAGTTAAATATTTCATATGATTATGATCTAGATCTAGTTTATGCACTGTGGAATATTTGATTATATGTTACGGATATGATATATATATTCAATCATGCTAACATCTTGAACAAACTTCTCTAAAGAAGGACCTGGTACACTTGCGTGCTTCGAGTGAGCGCTCAGTTCAGGCTGAGTGATGTGTCAGTGCACCTTGGGTTGTTAGTGGTAAAAACTAAGATACATTAGAGATGTTATAGGTATGTGTCATATCAATGTGAGAAATTTTTCATATTTTCATGATGTGAATTTTGCAAGATATGACAGTTTATGTGAGACAAGGTGAAAAACAAGCGAAATTCTAGCTCGAAGTTAAACTTATGATGTTTGTTGTGAATATTTTTCTTTGCATGGGAACTTGTGACTTTCGGGGGTGCTTATATGGTGAGTTTAGAAGGTTTCACAAAAATAATTAGGTCATTTGATCATCATGTTTTTATGAACGAATGTTAAGAAGATAAAGTGGTCTAAAACCCTAGTTAAACCATAGCTAGGAGTAATTTGCAGAAAGAGAGGTATAGTGACCCAATTTTAATTGGTTTGTAAAAATTTATGATTGGATGTTGTAGAACTATTTTATATTTCCAAAACTATATGGTTGAGGTCATGGTGATGAGTGGGCCCTACTCAAACAGATCAATTTCTGAAGAAGAAGAAGGGTTTGGGAAAAGGTTGTCCAAAGAAGTAACATGAAAAATTGATGGTTTATGATGTATGGGGGCTGATATTGATTTCCATTAAGGTTTTAGGACATTTTCATGCAGGTAAATGGTCATTTGAGGTCTATGCATGTTGAATGGTCAAAGGATAATTTTGGGTTCTCAAATAGAAGGGCTTAATAAAATGGGCATAACTTGAGCTACAGGTGGAGTTTGAATATGATTCAAGTTGTGTTGGAAAGAGGATTCAGATAAATTTACATTGATTTCTAGGTCATTCTTTGAACAAGATGATTTTTGGTAATTCAATACAAGATGTGTTCTTGTGCAAGTTTGGATTTTTTTGAAGCATGATATGAATTGGGTGATGCTTTATATCACATGTAATGTGAATAAGAATGAATTTATCATCAAATTAATCCATTTGGAGGTATTTAATATATGTAGAATTTTTTTATGAACTAACCTTTGGAAATATATCTTTTGGTAGTTTGATTTGGTGAAGAAAAACGTACCTGTGATTTTAGAATGAGCTTGATTAAAGGATTATAATTTAATTAGAGTTGTTATACAGGTTCTGAAATTTCCATAAATTGGTTACATGGAATGGTTTTCTCTTGTTGAAGTGATTTTTTGGCCTTATAAAGTGTCCACGGTGCTGAAAGGTTTAGGAAACAATTGTTTTGAGATTTACATAGTTAACTAGGCGCACTAAATGAAATAAATTGATTGGTTGATCAAATTTACGACCATATATGAATATAAACTGATATTTTAATCATATGTAAGGAGATATGGGTCATGAATGTGTATTGGTTTGATGTAAGGTCATTTTTATCTTTGTGCCCATGGGGTTTTGAGCCATTTTTGGCACATATAATGAGGTTTTTAGTTAGGTTGACCTAATTGGGTCACTTATGATTTTTGTATTTAAAATTTTAATATTTTTCTTGACGTATGAGTTAAACCAAAGTATGAGAAAAGTTTGTGCTTGAGTTTGAAATGATAAGGAGCTTATGAAAGTGTGTTTTTGGGTGCTTTTTGGAGCTAGTTATGTGTTTGCAAGAGGAGAGACCTAGGTGAGAGTTTATTGTAGGTGTTGGAACATGAATTGAGGTTAAAATAAGTGTGTTTTAGGTTGAGAAAAATTATAGAACATGTGTGCAAGGGTTTGATGATTTTTGGAGTGATTGAAGAGCTTGATTTGTTTAGTTTGATCATCTGGGGTTTAAGTGAAGAAATGTGAGTTGGATATTGAATCTCCATTAGTTATGGCAGCAAAAGATCAAAGATCTAAACATCATAAGGTGGTTGAGTGGGTACTTGATCATATTGGGGGGATATAGCCTCCTTGTGGAGTTGGTGCTTCACAAAATTAAGGGTTAGTGCTCTACTACACTAAGGGTTAGTGCTCCTTTTGGGATTGGTTCCTCACTAAATTTCAGAAACATATCAATATAAGATTATGTTTCAGTGCATTTTATTTCCCTTGAGGGTTTCCCACTTACATCTTGTGTTCTTTTGTTGATTCCTTGTTTCATATTTTTTTACATTTTTTATGGTATATGATGTGCACAAATTAAGTATTGATTAACTGGTTATTGTGATTAAATGTTTATATGGTTTTGATTATTCGTATTTTCAATATTGTAAGGACAGATTTACCCCCTTTGAATCCATTTTGCTTCTAACAATTGCTATCAAAGTAGGCCTTCTGGAGAAGCTTGACAGCTTGAAGGAGATATTCTGAAGCACAGTCATGGAGTATTATAAAAGTCAAGATGGTATGTTTCCATTTAACAACATGAGAGATTATTTTAAGCCATTAGGTTTTGATATTTGGTATGATATTTATGGGAATTCTTCATCTTATTTTTCAACAAGATGAAGTATGTAATCTTACATAAACTATCTTTCATAGTTAATATGGAAATGTGATTTGGTATATTGACAGTGGTTGTTCAACTCATATGACAGGTAATAAAATTAAGTTTATGTTCTTAAAAAAACATGCTCCAAGATTAGTAAGATTTTGAGACAATTATGCCATAAACATTCTAGGAAGAGGTACCTTGAGTTTGGATAATGGGAAAAACATCACCAAGGATGTTCTATATGTTGAAGGCTTGACAAATAATCTACTCAGTGTAATTAAAATGGTCAAGCAAGGGTATATTCTTACTTTTGATGTGAAAGTTTGTAAGATAAGGAAAGGAGAATCGGGTAAACTAGTTGCAAAAGGAAAAGTAATTGATGGTAACATGTTTGTTCTTAAAGAAATTAACAAAGAAAGATGTCTTATGGGTAAGACGGATAATTGTTGGTTATGGCATAGGAGGCTAGGGCATGTGTAGTTTGATAATCTTGTCAAAATCAACTCTAACAATTGTGTGATAAACATGCAAAAACTCGGGTAACCAAAAGATGCATTATGCAAGGCATGTATGCATGGGAAGAAAACTAGAAGGAGATTCAAGACTAATGAATATGAGTCTGCTACAAGTCCACTTCAACTAATTCACACTGTTATATGTGGGCCTATAAGGACTAAAACTACTTTAGGTGATTACTATTTCATACGTCTTATTGAGGATTTCACTAGATACATTTGGGTTGCATGTTTGAGAAGAAAATGTGATGCATTAGATATCTTTAGATCTTGTAAGTATCTCATTGAAAATGAAAAGAATGGAAAAATAAAGTTTATAAGATCAAATAATGGAGGAGAATTCTGGTCTAATTCCTTTGATGAATTTTGTAGTGATCGTGGCATTAGAAGACAATTTTCAGCTTCTATAACTCCCCAACAAAATGGAGTTATTGAAAGAAATAATAAGATTGTTCAAGAGATGGAAAGAACCGTGCTTGAGTCTAAATTACTTGGTGGTTATTGGAAGAAAGTAATTTGTATAGCTATTTATATTCTTAACAGGTGTCAACTAAGAGTGAATAGTGACAAGACTCCTAATGAGCTATGGAAAGGAAGACCAACCAATGTGGAAAATTTTAGAGTTTTTGGGTATAGATGCTTCATCAAAAAGATAGAAGACAAACTTGGTAAGTTTGATTCCAGATCTGATGAAGGTATATTTTTAGGCTTTTCCTCAAGAAGCACAACTTACATATGTAATAACAAGAGTTTGAATTATATTATTGAAAGTGCTAATGTTATGTTTAATGAATCATTTTCTGTGAGATATTTTTCTAAAGCTAACGAAACAACTTATGAGGATATTTCTAAGGAAGAAGAGGATGAATTTTTTCAAGAGAATAAAGAAGAGGATGATGAGGAAGAAAGGAAAGATACAAAGGCTCCCTCTAGACATGTTAGAAGAGATCATCCTGAAACTCAAATTTTGGGTAAGAAAGATACCAGAGTTACAACAAGAAGGAAATTGGTAAGTCTTCAAAATCAAGAGAACCTAGATTTTCTTTCAAAATTTGAATCTAAGAATATAGTAGAAGCTAGAAAAGATGAGCATTGGGTTAAGGATATGAATGAAGAGCTAGATGAGATTGAAAAGAATAAAACTTGGGAACTTATACCTAGAAAAAAAGATAAGAATGTAATTGGATCCAATGGGTGTTTAGAAAAAAAACTAAATGAAAATGGAGAAGTCGTTAAAAATAAAGCCAGATTGGTTTGCAATGGGTATGCTCAAGTTAAGGGAATTGAATTTGACGAGGCATTTGCACCTATAGCTAGAATGGAAGTAATCAAATTATTCTTAGTAGATGCTAGTTTCAAAGGGTTTAAAGTTAATCAAACAGATGTAAAATATGCCTTCTTGAATGGTTTTCTAAATGAAGAAGTTTCTATGGACCAACCTGATGGTTTTTCATTAACTGATAAATTTAATTATGTGTGTAAACTAAACAAGGTTCTTTATGGCCCTAAACAAGCTCCTAGAGCTTGGTATGAAAGACTTGATAAATACTTAATGAAGCAAGGTTTCAAGAGAGGTGTAGCTGATAGTAACTTGTATATCAAGAGTGAAGGAGATCATTTATTGATAGTTGTAGTCTATGTGGATGATACCATTTTAGGTGGAGGTGGTGATCAAATGGTTCACAATTTTGCTAAAGTTATGAAGAAAGAGTTTGAGATGTCTATGTTGGGACAACTTTCCTTCTTTCTTAGACTTCAAGTAAGTAAACATGACAAAGGTATATTCATTTATCAATCCAAATATGTAAAATAAATTCTTAATAAGTTTGAAATGGATGAATGCAAGCATGTCTCTACTCCTATGGTTACAAGATGCAAACTTTGCAAGGAGGATGATACTCCTAAAGTAAATCAATCTAAATATAGGTCTATGATAGGCAGCCTACTATATGCCATTGCTTCTAGACCTAATATTGTTCTAGTTGTTAGTTTGGTTGGAAGATTTAAAGAAGATCCTAGAGAATCACATCTACAAGTAGTGAAAAGAATTTTTAGATTACTTAAGGGCATAATTGAGTATGGCTTATGGTATTCTAAAAGTGAAACATTTGGATTGATGATGTTGATTGGGCAGGAAGCATGAATTATAAGAAGAGTACTAGTGGAGGTGCATACTTTGTTGAAAAATGTATTGTCTCATGGTCAAGTAAGAAACAATCTCTTGTAGCACTGTCAACATGTGAAGCTGAATATGTTGTTGTTGCTCAATTTTGTTCACAAGTTGTGTGGACGAGATAAAATTTGGAGGACTACAAGATCAAGAATTATGGACCTACATCTATATTGTGTGATAACACTAGTGCAATTATTGTTTCAAATAATCTAGTTCTACAATCCAAGACAAAACACATTCCTATAAAGTATAGTTATCTAAGAGATCTTATGATCAATGGATGTATCAAGTTGGAGCATGTGTCTACAAAGGAGAAAGTGGTTAACATACTCACAAAACCTCTTCCAAAACCTACATTTGAATACTTGAGAAGTTTCTTGGGGGTAATATTAGCTCCTAATAGACCTTAAATGATCTAAGGATGTGTTTTAAGGAGTAAGAAAATGATATATCAGCTCCTAGCAAATGGTAAACTATGCGGGTCTGTAAGATGTATTATTTCTCATTTAAAAGGAAGTGCCCCTTCATATGTATAAGATCAATTGAGTGGCGTTTATGATTGGTTATAGTCAAAAGTCACTTGTGTCTACTTAAAATGTAATAGTGTTCATAATGGGTCTGTGTTGTATCTCTAAGTTCTATAAAGATTGTAGTATCTTGTTTGGCCTTTAATGGTGTCATAAGGAGTAGTCATGAAACATACCTGCATGTGTTAAGTGTGTCATGATGTCCTTGTTAAGTGATGATCTTTGAAAAATATGGTATGTGGGTAAAGCATGATATTATGAAGTGTGCACTAGAGAATGCCAAACAAGTTACAAGTATTTCATTGATCTATGCTTAAAAAAGGTGACCAGGGGGTTGGAAGACTCAAACACAGTATGCACAATAAATTTTTGGTCTCAAAATAAAAAATGGAGTATTTTAATTACCTTTATGTCCTGGACTGTGTCTGTCACAATGCATCTGAGTGGTATACGAAGAAAGTAGTTTCTAATGGGTCGAACGATGGTGATTAGGTCTAAATTTTTGCACATATCATTTAAACTATGGGAAATAGAAGAATTAGGTTGTTTTAAGTCATAAGTATGCATACTTTTCAAGGAATTCATGATATTGATGAAAAATGGTAGTGTGGTACTAAAAGGCCGATTTTTGAGTTGCATCTTCTTACTAACATGATATGATCCTTCTAGAAAGTGTCTTCAAATCTCGAGGAGATGAAAATATGGTCAAGTGGGTGTCTATGATAGGTATGTATTTCTCTAGAAGGTGCATTCATCAAAATGTTGATACATTTCTCTATGTTGCATGAGCTAGAAGATTGTGTATGAGCATTTCATAGTGTGAAGAAGTTGTTAAAACATCCTAATGTACCTTATTGAGTTTCCAGATCTTGAATGTATGAAATTAATGTATAGATAAATTATGAATGATACAAGGTGTAAAGACTCGTGAGTTTATGCTTGAAGCCTCGAATGGCATGTTTTTGTTTGTGACTGACCTGTAGGTCACTTTTTGTGCATCTACTAAGCTTATCTAAAAGGATTTTCTATATGAAGTAGACCTAAAGGGTGTAGTCAAAGAGTAGAATGAATTGATTTCGTGATCTCAGCAAAGGTGGATGTGTAGCTAAAACATCACTCAGTGTCAAGGTCTATTATATGAATTCTTAGCATGCTACAGGTACATGACAGTATGGAGGGAATAATATGACTTACTAAAGGTAAGAGGTCATTGTTCACCTCATTCTTGATATGTTCCAGTGCTATGAAGGATCTCTACATTATTCTTGATGGGTAATTTTAGTATGATAGAGAGTGGTGTGGCCTAATTCAATCTTGAGCCAAAGATTATCTTGTTACAGTACTGCATGTATACAAAAGATAGAGTAGATGATCTAAGAAGTAACTTTAGGTATTTGTAGGCATCAAGACAGGGGGAGTAAATTCCAAGACTCCATGGAAGTGTTTGTGTGATATTATAGGTTAAAAGGAGTATAATTGATGGTAGAATTTGTGGTGAACTAGGTTTTTGAGGTCATTTGTTGTAGGTATGACGATAAATGTTGCTCCTATAGGTCCAAATGTTGCTTCTACATGTAGCCAAGTGTTTCTCAAGAGTGTTTATGATAGGGGGAATGGTTGCATAAACTTAAATAAGGTGTATTGATGTTCTACATGGTAGTATGAGGTATATTTCTCAAGTATATGCATATCAAGGTCAAAAGTTGCATAATCTCAGTCAAATATGACTGTTAGGACCGAGAAAATGGTTTAGAACCTTGCAAAGGTGTCAAGAGTAAACTATAGCTAAGTGATTAAGGTAAGATGCATGATTTCCTACTAGGGAGCTAGATATGGTGTTCTTAATCTCGCGGGGAGTGTTGTTTTGTTGAAACATAGCTTGAATGGTGTTATTTTGCTTGCTAAACGTGGTCCTAAAAGCATTAAAAGGTCTGTTCAGAGATCCTTGTCCAAAGTATGATATGAATAGTAAGAATGAGAATAATGAAGCTATGTATAGGCCTAGACAAGATGGAATTTTATAAAAATTAAGGTATGAAGCTTTGTCATGGTGAATTTTTGCATTGTTGGCCTGATTTATGTCTGTATGGTTCAGATCACAGCCAGATATAGTGTTTCCAAAAAGAGAAAAACATGGTTGAGGACAAATAATTCCTATTTTGTATGTCTAGATGGTGAATACGATGCTTTAAATCCATAATAAGGTACGATGATGATTTATTTATTGTTATTGATGATGTTCAGATGATATATGTGCTTGTTCCAGAGGGATTACGAAGTTTGCATGCCTAAAATGGAGGCAAGAATGAGTTTTTGAGAAAAATCATGAAAGTGGAGCTAGTTTGAAACCTTTGGATGATGTTTCCAACCAAAGCATGATGGTATGAATATGTGGAAAGTAAATAAAGTGAGCTACATGTAGTCCTTTTTCATTAATGTAAAAAGGGGGAGAAGTTCAAGGTGTTTTCCATTAATGAAATAGGGGGAGATTATTGGCATGTGGTCCTATTATGTGTTTCATTGATGCAAAACCACATTAATGACAAAGTGGATGTTGTTTTAGGGTCTCGTGATGATGTAAATGATGCTAACATTGTGTTTCATATGTGTTTGTGTTGGTACAATGAGATTTAGTGAGGTGTTCCTACTCTTACAAGCCTATACAGGTGACTAGGTGATGTGGCATGGTAGTAAGAGCTTATTAAATTCATGGGAAGCATGTTGAAATGATGGATAGTAGGTTATGAGGGTGCTTTGGAACTCACAATAGTGGTATGGTATAGGTACAGGTGATTCAGTTTATTACAGGTGCTCATTGGGAGCATGTATGGAAGCTCGGAGGTGTGAAAGCATGGTTTAAGGCCATATGAGATCATGAAATCATGAATTTAGGTATACCATGGAATAAAAAATATGTTTGGGTCATTTCCATAGGTTTTTAAAATCATTTATTGCATTCTTTCAATTGACCCTTATTTCTGGAGTGAGGAACAAACATGTTAGCATAGTAAATCTTAATGACTAGAGAGATTGGGGTATAAATTTGAAATTATGATGATTTTATTTATTAGAAGGATGTGTCATAGTGTTGTGACAAAAAGTTTAGATTTCCATGATGTAAATTTTGCAAGATATGACAGTTTATGTGACACATGGTGAAAAACAAGTGAAATCTCAGCTCGAAGTTGAACTTCTGATGCTCGTTGTGAATAATGTGCTTTGTATAAGACATTTTGGATTTTAGGGATATTTATATGGTTATTTTATAAGGTTTTCCAAAAATCATCAAGTCAATTTATTTTTAGGTTTTTACAAACGAATGTTAAGAAGATAAAGTGGTTTAAAACCCCAGCTAGGAGCAGTTTATAGAAAGAGAGGTATAGTGACCCAGTTTTTATTTTTTTATAAAAAGTGATGATTGGATGTTGTAGAATAATCTCATATATTTCCATAAATGTATGGTTGAGGTCATGGTGATGAGTGGGCCCCAATCAAACAAGCCAGTTTCTAAAGAAGAAGGTTTTGGGAAAAGGTTTTCCAAAGGAGAAGCATGAAAAATTGATGGTGCATGATGTATGGGAGATTATATTAATTTCCATTGATGTTTTAGGGCATTTCTATGCATGTACATGGTTATTTGAGGTCTATACATGTTCATTGGTCAAATGGCAGTTTTGGGGTCTCAAATAGCAAGGCTCGGTAAAATGGGCATAACTTGAGCTACAGGTGGAGTTTGAATATGATTCAAGCTATGTTGGAAATTGAATTCAGATATATTTACATTAATATGAGGTTTCCTCCTGATGAGGTCATTTTACAGGGTTTCCAGGTTATTCGTTACACATGAAGATTTTTGACAGTTCAAGATAGGATGTATTCTGGTGAATTTGGAGTTTTTTTAAGCATGAGATGGACTAGGTGATTATTTATATAACATATAATGTGAATAGGAATTAATGTTTCATAAAATTTATCCATTTTGAGGTCTTGAATATATGTATAAATGTTTTTATGAGCTAACCTTTGGAAATAATGTTTTTTATAGGTTAATCTGGTGAAGAAAAAAGTAATTGTGGTTTGAGCATGAAGTTTATTAAAGGATTATAACTTGCTTAGAATTGTTTTAGAGGTTCTACCATTTGAATAAAGTGGTTACATGGCTTGGGTTTCTAAGTTTTCAGGTTGCTTAAGGGTGTAGGAGATAACTATTTTGAGATTTGCAAAGTGAATTGGGCCCACTAAATGAAATAACTTGATTGGTTGATAAAATTTATGACCATATATAAATGTAAAATTATATTTTAATCCTATGTAAGGGGTTATGGATCACGAATATGTATTTATTTTATGTAAGGGCATTTTTATCTTTGTGCCCATGGGGTTTTGAGCCATTTTTGGCACATGTTATGAGGGTTTTAGTTAGGCAGACCTAATTGGGTAGCTTGTGAATGTTGTATTTAAAATTTTAATTGTTTCCTTGATGTATGGGTCAAACCAAAGGAGGGAAAATGTCATGTTTAAGTTTGAAATGATAAGGAGCTTATAAAAGCATGTTTTTGGGTACTTTTTGGAGCTATTTGTGTGTGTGCAAGAGGAGCGACCTAGATGAGAATTTATTTCATGTGTTGGAGCATGAATTTATGCTGAAATATGTGTGTTTCAAGTTGAGAAAAATCAGATAATATGTGTGCAAGGATTTGATGATTTTTGAAGTGATTAAAGAGCTTGATTTGTGAAGTTTGAACATCCAGGGTTTGAGTGAAGAAGCACGAGTTGTATATTATATCTCCATCAATTATAGTAGAAAAAAATCAGATATTTGAACATCATAAGGTGGTTGAGTGATTTCTTGATTATCTTGGGGGGTTGTAGCCTCTTTTTGGATTTGGTGCTTCACAAAATTAGGGGTTGGTGCTCTACTAAAATAGGGCTTGGTGTTCCCGATGGGGTTGGTGCCTTGCTAAATTTTAGAAACACATCAATATAAGAGTTATTTTAATGGGTTTTCTTCCCCTTGAGGGTTTCCCACTTACATCTTGTGTTATTTTCTTGATTCCTTATTTCATGGTTTCTTTCATTTTTGATGGTATATGATGTGCACGCATAAAGTATTGATTAAGTGGATATTGTGATTGAATGGCTATGTGGTTTTAATTATTCATATCTAAAATATAATTTAAAATATTTTAAGGACTGATTCACCCCTCCTTTCTCAGTCCATTATTCTTCTAACACCCTTAACATGAGTGCCTCATCGGGGGGTAGGGTGATAGCAAACACCTACCAAAGATTGAGGTGACGCGAAGTGGTGGAATCATGTGGAATGAAATCAACACAAGTGTATGAACCAAACTGAATTTCATGTGAAACAGTGGTGCAAGGTGCGAATGACAAAGGTTGCGGAAGCCAATGTGAAGCAGTAGCATGATGTGGTGGATGAAATTGATGAGATGGTACAGTGATGGATGGACATGATGGAGAACACACATGAGTGAAAACGTGTGGCAATTGATGAACAAGGACCTTGGCACTAGATGTAGGAGATAACTAAAGTGGAGTAGTATCCTATTGACACTGGAGAGGAGATACAAACTGCTCATGTGGGTGAGATCCAAATGAGATGTTGCCCTTATCCTCTAATCATTGCAAATAATCATGAAGGGAAAAGCAATCATTGTGCCCATGGCCATTGATGCGATGATAATTATAGTAGGGTGATCATGCTAACGTTGTAGAAAATGTTGTGGATGATGTTGCTTAGAGGGTAAGTGAATTAAACACTTGTTAAGAAAATCACACAACACATCAAGTGGTCGATCGTGATGAGAGAAATGAAATGACTCCCACGAAACAAGTGTAGAAGATTTAGGTGTATCCTGTCATAGAGTAGGAGAATAATGACACTTATGTGATGTAGTAGATTGAAATTTCTTGTGAGGAGAAGATGGATATCATGTAGGATGCTCAACTGATGTCAATGGGGAAGAAGTAGATGATGTAGGAGTAGTAACAATAGGTGGATGATATATAACATGTGTAGCGATGAGGTCTTATTCTATATCAATAACTCTATAACATAGAAGTGTGAATGATTCACATGTGTCATATTTCAACCACTATTTGAGTGTGGGGATCAAACCATGACAAAAGATAAATTGCTTTTCTAAATCGATAGGTTGGAAGAATAATTCGTGCATACAAGTAGTGAATCGTAAGATGTAATCCATGATTGGTTTTGTTTTTACCCAATATAAGGTAGGTAGATGGTTATAGGTAACTCTAGGGACATTGTATATAATAAAGTGATGGAGAAAAACCTCTTCCATCTCATTATAAGTGCAAATAGATCCAAATGGGAGATGAGTATACCATTGTAAAGCATCATCGGTTAGGCTATGTCGGAAGGCCTTAAGCAACAATCAATCATTAGAATAGGAGGCCATAACCATGTGGTAATGTTTGTGATTCAAGTAGGGGTTTCTAGTACCATCAAAACATGAAAAGGTATGTATGATTAAATCCTTGGGAAATGTTGAGTTATGAATTTTCTTAGGAATAGGGTTGACATGCAATGATTTGTTGTCTATAGAAGCATAGTAGGCATTACTTTCTAATGTAAGTGATTGAACCTAAGATTGTAAGTGACCCATAGTGTGCATGAGAGACAAGATTTCCTGTGAAAGGATAATAGAGGATGACAACAATGTGTTAAGCGGTTGTAACTTGCCATGGTGAGTACTTATAGGTACATCAAGAGGAGATAAAGGAGATTCTGATCAGGGTTCATTTTAAGAGGCCTCTGGTAAAATAGAGGTGGTAAATCCCTGATGAATATACCTAGAAACACTTTCGCGTAAAGGTGAATTTTCCAAATTTTGAGAATTGAATTTTCACCTGTTATTATTTGAGCGAGAGTGAATGTACCAAGCGGAAAAAATTATGTAAATGTTGATGTATAGTTGTTGCGCGACAACAAAAGTTGTTGACACACGACAATAAGTCTTGATATCATGCATCAACAAAGCTTGTTGAAGTGTGACAACAAGTCTTTCTGTCACGCGATATTAATGCCTACTAGCGCGCGTCAATAAGCTTTCCTGACGTGCAACAATAAGCCTTGTTGTCTTGCATCAACAAGCCTTGTTGTCGCATGACAACAAGGATTGTTGTTGCACGACAGTAAGCCTTTCTGAAACGCAATAATAAGCCTGTTGTCATGCGTCAATAAATATTGTTGACGCATGTCAACAAGGTTTGATATCGTACGATAACAAGATTTGTTATTACGTGATGGCAGGCCTTGTTGTCGCGAGTCAACAAAGATTTTTGACATGGGACAACAAGGCTTTCTATCACACGTCAACAAGCTTTGTTGACACATGAAAACATGCTTATTGTCGCACATCAGCAAAGCTTGTTGACGCATGTTAGCAAGGCCTATTGTCACACGACAATAAGGCTTGTTGTCGCACATCTACAAGCTTTGTTAACAAGCTTACTGTCGTGCATCAAGCCTCGTTGACGAATGCCAACAAGAGTTTTGTCGCACACCTAATGCTTGGAAACCCTAATTTTGTCCTATAAATACCCTCCTGCCACTCATTTTCATGTTTACTCTTCCCGGCTCCCGAATTTTCATGTTTACAGGAATCAAGCTTAGGTACAATCAAACTCAAGTACAATGACAATTACAAGTGCAACACATGCTCAAGACCAAGATCAATCAGAAAATCCAGTCAACCCACAAGCCCTATCCAAGGGAAAGATACTCTATAGGAACTTTTTGTGCCCCCACATTCAGACAGTTTTGCAAATGAATACAAAATACAAGGATTTGCTGGATGCATGTGATTTTGATGGGTTCGTTAAAATACCCTAGTTAGAAATTGATCATGATGTTATGAATTACCTTCTCTCCTCGTATAATACATATGAAGGTCTATTTACTGTTACTCTATAAGATGGTCATATGTTTCAATTTAGTGTCGATCTAGTTGATATTCATTAGTTGATAGGCCTTCCATATAAAAATTCCCCCATTGTTACAACAAAATAAAACCTCGTTAAAAATGATAAGAAGTACCTTAAATCTACTTTCAGTTTCCATGTTGATTGTACGTGTAATTTGTTTTCAATTTTCATTTGATATTTTTCAGTTTTGTATTTTGATACAATTCAAATTGATACTAATTCCAATGACTTTTTGGCATTTTCAGCTCATGTCAATAAATCAAGACGTGGCGTGGATATGCGAGGAATTGCACACCACTTTCTTGCTGCTATGATTTCTTTCTTTCAAGCCAGAATTATTTTTTAGGGTCGGCAAACGAATATATCAAACTGGGCTATTGCATACATTCTTGTAACTATCCGAAAGCTAAATTTTTATCGGTGTGCCTTTTTATCCAATAAAATAAAAACTGACATTACAAATGCATCATTTTCAGAAAAACCATTAATTCACTCCACAAACTATCTCCTTGGCCTTTATTACGAGGCTCTTTTTAATTTAAAAGACAAATCAATTCCTACTTGCACGGACACAATGAAGAATTTTTCAATTTCATTTCAAGAACAACAGGTGTAAATTTTATATTTCAACATTAGACTCTAGTATGGTTTATGTCTTGATTATGTACTTTTGATTAAATATTGACCATTTGCAGAGAAGATTTATGGAGGCCCTTCCCTAAAAAAATCGGCATCAAGAGGAAGAGGCCAACAACACGTTGAGGATTCGGCATATTAACAATCTAAAATATAACTTCACTCATCTCCGAACCACCAAGTTTTTGCATTAGTTAAATGCCAAATACGTAATACCCTAACATTTAATATTTACAAATTCTCATTTTCTATTTATAATTTACCATTTACACTATTGAATTGACATACAATTGATTGTCACTGACATTTCAAGGAATTTGGACAATACACGTGTTTCTCAAAGTCAACCATCTTCGCCAACTCACTCAATTAAGTCGCATGCAGTTTTCTCTTCTCAACACCCTGCTTAGCAATCCCAACCACACACAACTCAAGCACAACCAATTACTACTCCAACACGGCCACCTCAAGCATCACGATAGGTTATCCCTCAACAAAAAGGTATGATTTTATTACTTTAGTACAATTTTTGATAGTTTTTCATAGTTTAATAGTTTTTCATATGATTTTTCTTGTACTTTTCAGTACATTATAGTTCTTCACCTTCTGTATAAACAGGAACACTGTCACCTCCTCCACCAATACAATTCAAAATGCCAACCAGAGGTTTAGGAAAAAAAACATTGGTAAATGTATGACAATTCCTCTGGTCCTTAGTGGGACACTAAACATTACGTATCAATTTTGAATAATATAAATTTAGATGAAGATTACTTGGGCATTGATAGCAATGACCCAACAGGATTTTTCAATACAAGTGATATGATTCAAGGCCAACATGTATACTTTTATTTCAACGTAATTTATTTAACTTTCATTACATTTCACTTTCGATTATTTGAATATTGATTTATTTTATCGCAAATACATTTAGGCCACCCAAAGGCAAAAAGAGGTAGCAATTGATGATCAACCTGAAAGCCATCATACCTCTCAAATGACATCATCTTCTTCAGATACAAATGGTGAACAATTGCTACCATTTCCTTTAGATAACTTGATTGGTTATGATAGCTATTCCCATGTACAAGAGTTTATTGTACCTCATATCAGTCAGCTCATAGAATGAGAGAGAAGGAAAAAATTACTAATCAATGAGATAATAAGTCGTTTTGAAAATTATTGGCAAAGGGACAGTTTATACGCTGTAATCCAGAATCAACCTGTGAAGATGGATTTCTTACTTACCTAAGTAAGAAGTGGGACTGTCACATATAGCAACAATTATAAAGACGATATTTTAAATCGAACATTAAAAAATTTGGAAAATATTAGTGCTGAAGCCCATGCATATTTTAACAAATGGTCTAAGGATCTGGTAGCAATTGCAAATGTTAAGAGAGATAGATCGGTCTGTCGACACTAAAATTTTCCTCCGTAATTTCTATTTCATTAATGTATGTATAGGAATAGGACGTTATTAAGTATAATTAGTAGTAGTGTTTGATAGAAGATAACAGCGCTGCCAGTATGACGCCGCCAATAATGTATAGTACGGCAATAGTCAAAAGTACAATAGGAATGTTGTGGTAAAAAGTAAATAGTTGTCATAAGTGGTCCAGTAATGTTAAAATGTCAAAGTTGGGGTAAGTAGAAAAGTAAAGTCTACATGATTAGGAATTAGAAATATTATATTGGTAATAAGGACAAGGAGTGAGGTCATAAATATTTTGTGTATTTTATTTGTAAAAAGTCTAAAAATGTGGAACCCATGTGAAATGATAAGGTTTATCTTATCTTAAAAGATAAGCTTACATGTACAGATAAGAGTTAAGGTATGGAATATGATTCGTCAGAGTGGATTTCTTATCCTATCTTACAGATAAGATGGATAAGTCTGGAAGTTCTATAAATAAAGAGGCCACCCCCCTGATTTAGCATAGAAGGAAGTAGTGAGAAATATTCTATGAGTAAGTGTGTAAAGGAAGCCATCAGTTTAAAGGTGTGTTGAAGAAGCCATTAAGAGGTGTAATGGTGAAGTTTCTCCCATAGTATTGGTGGAAGGCAACTGAAGTCAATAACACTTGAAGTACCTCATGGGTGAGATTGTAACAATTTCATGCTAATATTATAATTTACTCTAATATTTCAGATTTATCATCATTCCTTTTTATCATAGTCTATGGTATTCTTGTGTTATGTTTGTTGTTATGTTTCTAGACTACATCCACCAAACTAAATGATGTGCATTAGTAACTAATCATAGCACGAGGACTTCCCAGTGAAGAATTATCATAGTGTCGGATTGGTGATGACATTTTGGTTCCGTTGCCGGGACCATTCCTCGTTGGTGGATTTTCTGGAGAGATATTCCCACTTAGTCAAAAATCAATTGGAGGGTAACTTTGTTTTTACTATGCATAGTAGTTACCATGATAAAGTCATTTTTGCCGTGAATAGTCGTTACCATGGTAAAGTCATTTTTGCTGTGAATAGTATTTACCACAGTAAAGCCACTTTTTACCGTGAATAGTATTTATCGTAGTAACTTCACTTTTTACTGTTAATAGTGTTTACCAAAGTAAAGTCAGTTTTTTACCGCAGTAAATCAATTTTTACCATAGTTTACCGTGGTCATTTCTATTTTTTATTATAGTGATTTCAATTATTTGTGCACATAAGTCTTGTTGATTGTACTTGTGGGTTGGTATTTCACTATAGTTACTTTTGAAAATGGGGAAGATTCCTATTTTTTCAGCCCAATCTAATGAAGATGCTTCCTCTTTCATTCAAGAGTTTAAACGATCTTGTATTTGTAATGGCCTTATAAGAAGGGAACAATGGACTGAATTTTTTCCTACCTTTTTGGATGGTTCCGCCCTTAAGTGGTTTGAAACACTAGGTGATAATGTGAAAAACTCGTGGGATTTATTAACTGAAAGTTTTCTTGAAGAATTTGGTGAACAACAGAGATATGCAGATCTCATGATCGATATCACAAAGCTATCCTAAGGAGAGAAGGAGAAGATAAGAAATTATCATGCTTATGTTCTAGAGCTAAGGAGGAAGCTCAATGCCCAGATCTAGAAGGAAGGATTAGCGGATGGGTTGATGAATGGCGTGGATAATCTCCTATGTAAGCACTTCATTCTTGGGATGAAGCCAGAGATTAGACAACGAGTGAAGTATGACCGCCCAGCTACCATTGAACAAGCAAAGGAGATTGCAAGAAGGCAAGAAGAAAGCATGGAAGAGGAGCCCAAAGAAATTGTTACTAAAGTAGAGCCTACACCAGCACCTTTGGTCCAGAATCCACAACCACTCTCGGTGAGCACAAATCTTTCTCCTAGTACATCTACTGAGTATGAAGATCTGCTCAAAAAGATGGGTCAGTTAACTATTAATCTTCTTCAAGGAAAATAATTTAGCTCTCAGGGAGGAGATAGAGGTCCAAAAAGAAATATTTCTGAAGTTGTATGTTATGGTTGTTATAAAAAGGATCATTATAAGTATAATTGTCTAGATAGAGCTTCTATATCTGGTAAAGGAGATAATGATAAAGGAAAAGTACCTATGAATTCTTTTGATGTAGTAGATAAGAGTAGAAATAACGACGTAGATGTGTTTGTAACAAAAAGAAAGAAAAAAAAGATAATCAAGATGGAAATGATCCTAAGAAGATGAAAGGAGAAACTAGTAAGAAACATAGGAGAAGAAAGTTGGGTGTGCAGGATTTTCTGATTTCACAGGGGCAAGGACCATACTCCATCTTGGAAGATCTGTCTAAAAGGCCTGCAAATATTACATATGGTCAACTCTTGGCTATGTCTTCTGAGAAGAGGCAGGAGCTACGAAGTGGAATCAATGCTTGACGAAGGAAGGAGGTTGAGGTCCCTGTTTTGGAGGCAGAGGTGGATCCCTATACTCCACAAGCTGAGGTATTATGTAATGGTATTTCAATTCATGATGTCTTAGTTGATGGAGGTGCTGCAGTTAATGTAATGACCAAGTCTGTAATGAATATGTTGGGTTTAAAAATTGATCACCCTTCAACACTTATGTTAAGGTCATTAAATAAGGGAAAAACTAAACCAGAAGGTTTAGTTTCAAATGTGGCAATATCTGTTATGGGTGTTGTATGTGTGGTAGATTTTCAGGTGATGAAAAAAGGTATTGGTGCATACCCAATGTTGCTGGGAAGACCATGGCTAGGGAGAGTTCATGCAAGAAACTACTGGAATGAAGGTTTCATGACACTTGGACGTGGTAGAGAGAGAGTGAAGATAAACGTGATCCATCGACATCATAAGGCAGAACCTGTGGATTCAAGTGATGAAACTGATGATTGGACATCCTCTGATTACTCAAGTACCAGTGAAGTGGAAACTGAAGATGAAGAAAGTGAGGTTGATGTTTCAGTCATGGATATCCTTCCAGTCACACCAACTCATGACCCCATAAAATTATCTGAATAAAAATTTGATGATCGTCTCCAACAAATAAAGATTGGTGATGCTATGATGAAGAGTGAGAAGGAATCCTACCTCCAGCTCTTTTGAAGGTACATACACATATTCACTTTTGATTACAAGGAAATCCGTCAAGTAAGTTGGGTAGAACATTCTATTGAGCTGGTAGATGGTGCTAAGCCTATAAAGCAAATGCTATATAGAAAGAATCCTAATTTTTCCAAGACTGTAAAAGAAGAAATAGATGAGTTGCTTGATGTAGTATTCATATTTGCTGTGGAGAATTTAGAATGGGTTTCTCCCATTGTGATCTCAATAAAAAAGAATGGGAAGCTACGCATTTGTGTTGATTACAGGAAGCTCAATAAGGCAACAAAGAAGGATCATTACCCTCTTCCATTCTTAGATCAGATCTTGGACGAAGTAGCTAGCCAGGAGTGTTATAGTTTTGCTGATGGATATAACGGATACAACCAAGTCCGTATAACGGAGAAAGATCAACTGAAGACCATGTTCACCACTCCTTGGGGAACGTTTGCTTATAGAGTTATGCTTTTTGGGTTGTGTAATGCTCCAGAAACATTCTAGCGTTTGATGAATAGGGTGTTCGAACCCTATATTGGGAACTTCATTAGAGTATTTCTAGATGATTTTTGCATATATGGGAGCAAGATGGACCACCTGCACCAGATGGAGACAACATTTCAAAGGTTAGATGAAGCACAAGGCTCACTAAACCCTACAAAGTGTGTCTTTGGATGTTCTAAAGGCGTTTTGTTAGGGCATGTTGTATCTAGAGATGGTATTGGTACTGATCCTGATAAAGTTTCAAAAATCAAAGATTTACCATTTCCTATGAATAGAAGTAAGTTGAGATCATTTTTAGGCCATGTGGGTTACTATAGAAGGTTCATCAAGAATTTCTTAAAGATTGCACAGCCACTAACCCAGTTCTTGAAGAAGGATGTTACTTATGAACCAGGAAATAAGGTGCATGAAGCTTTTAGACAACTGAAGGAAGCCCTGGTGTCTTTACCTATTTTAAAGAATCTAGATTGGAGAAATCCATTCACTGTGTACATTGATGTCTCAGATGCAGCACTAGGAAGTACTTTGAGCCAAAATGATGAAAATGGGAATGAACATCCAATTTACTTTGGGAGTAGACAAATGAGCAGTGATGAGGTAAATTATAATGTAACTGAAAAAGAGGCTCTAGCTATCATTTTTGCTATAAAGAAGTTTATAAATTACTTACTAGGGCAGAAATTTATAGTTGTAACAGATCATCAGGCTCTAAAATATACTGTCAATAAGCCTAACCCATCATGGAGGATAACAAGATAGATAATTTTTCTACAAGAATTTAAATTTGATATTATAGATAGGCCAGGAAAGAAGCATGTCAATGCAGATGCAATCTCTCGAGCCTATGATGGTTTAGTATCATCTTGTGATGATGATGATTTCCCCGATGCAGCTTTGTTATCCCTTGACACAAAACCTAGTGAATACATAGATATTTGGAATTATCTGAATGAATTCAAGTTTCCTGATGGTGCCAATGCAAAGACTAAGAGAAAGATTACTCAAGCCAGTCGTCCATATTCTATTCTGTATAGAGTATTATTTCGAATAGGACCTGATGGATAGTACAAGAGGGTAGTTGGACGTGATCAAGGGAAGGAACTGCTAGAAGAATTCCACAATGGTACATGTGGAGGGCACTTCTCTGGACAACTTACAACAAGAAGGATCTTGGATGCAGGTTATCACTGGCCCACTCTTTTCAAAGATTGTTATAATTATTGTAAGACATGTGATATTTGTCAAACACATGGTAACCGTAAGACTTCATCAGCTCTATTATGCCCTATTCTTCTACTTGGTCCCTTTGAAAAGTGGGGAATAGACATTGTAGGTCCACTTCCAACTACCTCATGCCAAAATAAGTATATTGTAGTTGCCACATATTATTTAACCAAGTGGGTTGAAGCTAGGCCATTGAAAACAACTTCCATGGATGAAGTGGTAAGGTTCATATATGAACGCATTGTCACCAGATTTGGTTGTCCATTAGAAATTGTAACAGATCAAGGAAGCCACTTCATTAATGAGGTGGTAGAAGCCCTAGTCAATAAGTTTTATATTAAGCACAGGAAGGCAACAACATACAAGCCAAACACAAATGGACAGGTGGAACGAACAAATTTTGTGTTGTGTCAAATTCTAGCAAAAGATGCAACCTTACAGGTACATAAATGGGATAAAAGGATTCATGCAGCATTGTGGGCATATAGGGTAACATCAAAGTCAGCAACAGGATACTCCCCATTTCAATTGGCTTATGGCATTGATCCAGTTCTTCCTATTGAGTTTGATATTCCCACGGTCAGAGTAATGGAAAATGAAAGAATGGATGAAAGTGATTCAGTAAAAGAAAGGTTGGTACATATTCATTTGCTAGAGGAAATGAGGGAAATAGCTAAGGATACAAGCTATAAGAAGAAAATGAAGCAGAAGGAATACTTTGATCAAAATATCCGGTGGTCTCCATTTCCTATGAATGACTTGGTTCTAGTATATGATTTCAGATACAAAAAAGAAGATAGAGAAAATTTCTTCCAAAATGGATGGGGCCCTACAAAATAGCAGTTATGCATGAAAATGGTACATACACACAGGAGGAATTGGATGGTACTCCCATTACAAAATGGGTCAACCACGACAAGTTGAAGATTTTTCAAGCACCAGAATATTCTACTCCGAGGACGGAGTAGAAGCTAGGAAGGGGGAAGATGTCAACACTAAAAAATTTCTCCATAATTTCTATTTCATTAATGTATATATTAGAAATAGGATGTTGTTAAGTATAATTAGTAGTAGCATTCGATAGAAGATAACGGCACTGCCAGTACGACGCCGCCAATAATGTATAGTACGGAAATAGTCAAAAGTACAATAGGAATGTTGTGATGAAAAGTAAATAGTTGTCGTAAGTGGTCCAGTAATGTTAAAATGTCAAAGTTGGGGTAAGTAGAGAAGTAGGGTCTACATGATTAGGAATTAGAAATATTATATTGGTAATAAGGACAAGGAGTGAGGTCATAAATATTTTGTGTATTTTATTTGTAAAAAGTCTAAAAATGTGGAACCCATGTGAAATGATAAGCTGACATGTACAGATAAGAGTTAAGGTATGGAATATGATTCTTCAAAGTGAATTTCTTATCCTATCTTACAGATAAGATGGATAAGCCTGGAAGTTCTATAAATAAAGAGGTCACCCCCTCATTTAGCATAGAAGGAAGTAGTGAGAAATATTGTATGAGTAAGTGTGTAAAGGAAGCCATCAGTTTAAAGGTGTGTTGAAGAAGCCATTAAGAGGTTTAATTGTGAAGTTTCTCCCATAGTATTGGTGTGAGGTAAGTGAAGTCAATAACACTTGAAGTACCTCATGGGTGAGATTGTAACAATTTCATGCTAATATTATAATTTACTCTGATATTTCAGATTTATCATCATTCCTTTTTATCATAGTCTATGGTATTCTTGTGTTATGTTTGTTGTTGTGTTTCTAGATTATATCCACCAAACTAAAGGCTGTGCATTAGTAAATAATCATAGCACGAAGAGTTCCCAGTGAAGAATTATCATAGTGCCGGATTGGTGATGACAGGTCATAAGTATTATCACTTTTAAAAAATATTTTTTGTTAATTTGAAATTTTCTTATTTTAGTAATATGTTTAATTGAGATCACTTTTTTTTGTACAGTTGAAATAATAAAATTTGAAGAGTCAAGTAAAGGCGTTCCAAGCTCACTTGGAAACCATGAAGAAAATTTTATCCACAACAAATAATTTGAAATAAAATATTATTTTAGTTAACAAACAAAACAATACACTAAAGAGGATAATTAAAGAGAATGGTGATGAGGCCATAAATTGGCCATAAATTACCATTATTTTGTCCTTCCAAGTTACCTTTGAAAGTAGATTTAAATGTAATCTTGAAACTTATAGTTTGCTTAAGATAGAATATAAGATATATATCTTGTTCATTCTTTAGAAATATTTTGTTATCTCTTTTTTTGACTAATCCTATTGATTATTTAGGAAAGATGCAAAGTCTTGTGCATACAGGCCATAAAGGAAAGATAATCCTAGTTCTAGTAAAAGTAGAATAAATCATATACATTATATCTAAACTCAAATATTATTTTACATTTAGATTCCTCTCAAAAAACTATGCAATTTCAAAAAAAGAATCATCTCAATCTAAGATCGTGTGCAAAAATTATATTTGTTTTTAGTTAGCTTCGGAACAATGAAAGTTAGCTTTGAAACTTACAGTTTTAGTTCTAGAACTTGTAAATTCAGTTCCAGAACTTACAGATTTAGTTCTGAAACAATTGGAGTTAGCTCTAAAACTTGCATCAAAAGAGTAACGTTAGCTCCGTAACCATTGGAGTTACTTGTGGAACCATTAGAGTTAGCTCCAGAACCATTGAAACTAGCTCTGAAACCTGCATCAATAGAGTTACATTAGCTCCGAAACTATTTGAGTTAGCTCTGGAATCTACATCAAAAAAGTAATGTTAGCTCCAAAACCATTGGAGTTAGCTCTAAAGCTTGCATAAAAAAAGTAATGTTAGCTCCATAACCATTAGAGTTAGCTCCTGAAAGAGTTGACAGATCGTATCGGAAACTGTGCACCATGATGAAGTTGCACTCTGGTTTAATTGTAATGGCTCCAACATAATCACAAGAAAAATCGATCAATAAATGAACAATATTGCTTAATAGAACAAAGCTTGCACATAGAGAAAGACATCGGAGTGTCTTGGCATTCTCATAAATTAATAGTGAAAGGGTACATATAGGGTGCTGAGTAACCCTAGTGCACGACTCAATAGAAAACCCTAAACCTAACCCATATGAGATGACCCTCCAATAAGTGAGGAGGACACATAGGATAACTCACGCCAACAGCCCCCTTCATCGAAGTTGGGGTAGCGGCTATGATGAGTCAGACAGAAAGAGAAGACGCTCCTAAACAACTAAAAGGGCCTGGAAACTAAAGGCCTGATAAGGTGCCCATATACAAACACAATCTTCTTAGAAGAAGAAGAAAATAAGGACTACTTAGCCTAAAGAAGATGAGCAGTTGCAGAATACCTCACCCCAAGAAGAGATCGTAAGTGAAGAAACTTCATCTCAGTGAAGGGCTTGGTAAATAAATCTACAATCTGATCATTTGTATAAATATACTGAATGTCGATGATGCCATCATGAATAAGCTCTCATATGAAATGCATATGGATCTGAATGTGCTTCATCCGCTGATGCTGAACTAGATTTCTGTAAATAGAGATAGTGCTCGTGTTATCACCGTAGATAATGGTAGGCCGCCGAAAGTGGATGCCAAACTTTGTTAGAATACCCTGTAGCTAAATAGCTTATGTGGCAGCATTAATTGCTCCTCTGTATTCTGCCTTTGTAGATGATATCGCAATTGCATTCTGATTCTCGCTAGACAAACTAATAGGACCCGAACCAAGAGAGAAACTGTATCTAGAAGTAGATTTCCGATGATCTAAGTCACCGGCCCAATTAGAATCTATGAACCCAATTAAGTCGATATCTACCCCTCCATGATAGTGAATGCCATCAGTATAAGTGCCACAAACATAATGAATGATCTATTTAGCTACTTTCCAATGTAGCTCATGTGGCTCCTGCATGAATCTGGACACGATCCCAACAACATATGATAAATCTGGTCGAGTGTGAGTTAAGTAAATCAATCTCCCCACCAACTGTCGATAAAGAATACCATCAACTAAGGGAGTAGAGCAATCTAAAACCAACTTAACCCTGGAAAGAAAAGGAGTAGGAGAAGACTTGCAATTGGACATCTGAAAATGAGCTAGCAAATCAAGAGAATACTTAGGTTGTGAAATCAAAATTCCTAAGTCAAATTGTGAAATATGGATCCCAAGGAAGTAACGAAGTAGACCTAAGTCAGTCATGGAAAACCTGTTGGCCAAGGTGATCTTCACAGAATCAATAATAGAGGAAGAGATGCCTATGATCAACAAGTCATCAACACAGAGAACAAGAATGAGTACAGAGTCATCTTACTATAGAATATAAACATTTGGATCAGAGTGACACCTAGTAAACCCTAATGTAAGTAAAAAGGAGTCTATCTTGGCATACCAAGCCCAAGGGGCTTGTTTGAGGCCATAAAGAAACTTCTTTAACTTACAGATGAGGGATGGATCTTGGACATAACCTAGAGGTTGTTCCATATAGATCTCTTCCTCTAGGTCACCATGAAGGAAGACACTCGTAACGTCCATTTGATGGACTTTCCATCTATTCGATGCAGCAATGGCTAGGGTCAGTTGAATAGAAGTCATCTTCACAACCAGAGCAAAGGTTTCAATATAATCAACCCCAACTATCTGGGAGAAACCCTTAGCTACTAATAACACTTAAAAAATTTTGACATCTCCATCTACTCCATACTTTGTTCGGAACACCCACTTATACCGAACAATTTTTCTTCCTTTCAGAAGAGGGGTGAGATCCCAAGTATCGTTCTTCATAAGAGAGGAATACTCCTCATCCATGGCAGAATCCCACTCAGGAATACCAGAAGCATTCCGAAAATACTGTGGATCAGAAGTAGAGGCGAAGAAAGATTGGGGTCCAACGAAATCTGAGCGAGTACGTCTCATATCCGAAGTATCTCAAACTAAATCTCTAACACTTTACAAAGTTTTCCTAGCCCAAAGATGACCAGGAGGACTAGGCTTAGATTCGGAAGATTCTTCACTTGAGTGAGAAGGGAATAGTCCTCATCATCACTACTATTAGAATCATAAGACTCAGAGGTCTGATCGTCGAGAGGATCAGGAAGAGGAGCACACTCAACAGTATCATCATCTGATGAGTCAGAATCTGAATCAGCGAGTTGAAGAACCTCAATTGGTGGAGAAGTAAAATTCGAAGAAGACTCATCAAACTTAACACTTCTCTCAATATAAAGCTCATGAGAAGTAAGATTCATCAATCGACATCCCTTCACGCCATCAGGATACCCTACAAAGATATAAGGTTTGGATTGTGGTTCCAAGGCCTTGCGTTTCTTCTTAGGAATCCGAGCCATAAACTTGGATCCGAAGACTCGAAGGTGCTCAACATCAAGCTTGCGTCTAAACCAAGCTTCAAAGGGTGTCATCCCTCTTACTGCCTTGTGTGGAAAATGGTTCTGAAGGTAATTTGTAAAATTCAAAACTTCGGCCCAATACTATGGAGGAAGATACTTCGAGTGAATCATACAAGTGGCCATCTCCTTCAGAGTACGATTCTTTCTTTCTATAACTCCATTCTTCGAAGGGCTATAAGGAACTGTATGCTATAAATACATCCCTTCAGAAGTATATAAATCCATGAACCTATTGTTTACATATTCACTTCCATTGTTGGTTTGAAGAACCTTGATAGACTGTTCCACATGTTTCTCAGCAAGAGCCTTAAAGTCCTAAAAATGTTCAAAGACTTCAGACTTAAGCTTAAGAAAATATACCCAAGTATATCACAAAAATTCAGCAATGAAGGTTAGCACATAAAGATCTCTAGTAAACAAAGGAGAAGGAAATGAACCAGAAACATCACTATGAACAAAATCTAAAGGATGAGTAGCTCTCCAGGATTTTCCTTTGTCAAATATCTTTTCAGGATGCTTTCTAAGGGTACAACCCTCACAAATACCTTTAGAAAAATTAACATGGGGCAACCCATTGACTATTTCGTTTTGGCTCAATTGTTCAAGGTGGTGATAATTTAGATGTCCAAAAAGCTCATTCCATAGCTTACTAACCTCATTTGCATAAGTGAGCAAGGTAGTGGGCGTAGAATCAGAAGTAAAGTGGGAAAGGATATATAACTATGAATAGTGATCAACCTTTCCCTCAGCCACTATAGTGTCATCATTAAGCTCACGAATAATCACCAAGTTAGGACCAAATTCCACTCACATTCCTTCACCAAGGTGAGTAATATGGTAAACTGATAGGATATTGGTAGAGAGATTAGGAACACTCAATAATTCGTTGAATGGTCCCTCATACATCTCTACCGATCCACTACCGGAAACTGACATTGTCGTGTCATTACCCATCATGATTTGGGACATTTCACAAGGTTCGATGTTGGATAGCTTAACATGCAAAGAACCCATGTGGTGTGAGGCACCGAAATCTATAATCCACGTTGATGAAGGAGCAACTCTGGCTACAAGGGCATTTCCTTTCTTCTTATCTTTTTTATAACCTTTTGTAGTAGAAGAGTCAACCTTCGAAGCATTTTGTTTTATGGATTCAAGAACACTTATTTTATTCTTCTCAAGTAAATGAGATAAGTGATCAATCTATTTCCAAAAACAGTGGTGCTCGTCGTGACCAGAATTCTTACAATAGGAACACAAAAACTTACTTTTTTGTGCCTTAGGCTCAGAAGTTGAAGTGTTTGTGTCATTTTTAGGTTTGGTCTTGGTTTCATTCTTAGGTTGATCCTTTGTTTCTTTCTTCTTTTCAGTCTTCTTTCCCTTACTAGTACTTGGTACAAGGGCATGTGACTTGGACTTGAGATACCCCATTTGAATGAGTTTGTCTTGTGAATGAGTTGGGATGAAAAACAATCAAAGGAGGGCATAGTCCAAGCATCACCCAAAGCATCTTTTATAGCGTAGAAAGTTAACATGAAGATAGAATATTCGGGACCTAGCTTAGAGAGAATCAACAAGATCAGTTGATAATATTTTTTCTCTACTTGACATCACTTCAACAACAATCTAATGTGGACAAATTTTGAGAAGAAAGCTTATAGGTTTTCAAATTCACTATGATTTAATCCTAGTAGTTCATTTTCCAACTCATGCGCTCTCATGTCATCTTGTTGTCCAAATATCGCATCTAGCATTTTCCACGCAGATTTAGGTGTTTCAGATGCCTCAATGTGGAAGAGAAAGTTAGGAGAAACAGACATGCAAAGAAGACCTAAAGCTTCATCACTACGGTATAACCACTTATATTTTTCAGGATCGTCCTCTTGTTCAGTCTCAGTTCCCATGGTGATGAGATATAACCCTTTACCTCTTAGTTTCATAATCATTTTCGATCTCCATTTGAAGAAGTTGAACGGCGTAAGCAAAGGAATTGAAAGTGCATCCATAGTAAAGAGAGAGAGAAGAAATGCAGAAAAGAAACACAACTACCCAGGACAATATAATAACCCCCCCGCTTTCCGTACTTTATAGTATAGTGTGTTGATTACAATCGGGTCCGTGCGTGTGGTTGGAAACACTTGGTAACTTGACTTGCAATCATTGTAATAATGTGTAAGATAGGAGACCACAACAGTGTTTCGTGGAGCGCAAAAAAAGATATAGGACACCGTAAACAAGCAAAAAACAAAAAACAAGGAAGGGGGTGAAAGCAAATCCTAGTTGTGAGAAAAAATGTCTCACATCATAAAGAAACCCCCTTGCTGCAGACTGTGGCGGACGCGCTCACTAGTCGCAAGCAATAATAAGAGTAAAACACAAGTTTTTAGATGAACTCGGAAAGAGTTTTGATGATCTTCAGAACGCCGAAAAGGCACGTGGAAGACAAATAGGTGCTCAGAGTGTCACTGCACACTTGAGCACACAATTAGTAAACAAAACGACACTAACGCCTAAAAAAAATATTACCGTTAGGAAACGTCCGATTTAGTTAATTTTGGAGCTAATTGGACTTTAAAAAAATGATAATTGCGTTAATTTAAAATACAATTTTAAAAAATATATTTACTAAACATGAAGGAGATTAATCTTGAAATTAATAACACTAGATTTAATTAAATTAAATCTAATTAATTTTCAACTAATTAAGATCTAATAAAAAAATTAAATCCTAATTAAAAAACTTTCCATTTTTTTAAAGGCGCAATAATTTAAAATTAAAGAATCAAATTTAAATTATAAATAAGGAAAAAGAAGTTCTAATTTTAAAAAAGCTTACGTTTTGTTTTTTAAAAAAGCTTTTAATAAATAGAGGTAAACTTAAAAACTTACCCTTGTTTAAAAAAAAGCATACTGTTTTAAAGCTTAAAGATTTGAGCAAATTTAAAGGTTATTAATAGATTTCTTTTTTGAAGTAAATTTAAATAAGGTAAGTTTAAATAGAAACATACGGTTGGTAAAGAATAAAAAGAAAACCAACCAAAAATAAATAAAAATCTTACCTTTTTCTGAAACTGTAGGATAAAGGAATGAAACCACGCAAATTTAAAAAATAAAAGACTTACCTTTATTTTTGAAAACCATGCAAATTTTAATTTGCAGGTTGTGTTTGTTTGGCCGCAGTAGAGAAGAGAGGGTTTTGTTTGTTCTGTTTGGTCACGCGTTGGAAAGGGAGGAGGGAGGAGGGAGGATGGACGCAGCCATTAGAAGCCATAAAGTAGATTCAATAGCAAACCACGCAGACCACGTACAACCAACAAACCACGATTTGTAGCCAGCAAAATAGCCACAGAGGGTAGACCACGAGCATATTCTTGTTTGTTTTCAATTTTTTAGTTTTTGAGTATCTAATTTTGAGCATTATCACAATCACTTGGTTTCCTCTTTCGTGAACCATAATTTGAATTTTATTTTTTTGTTCCATTTTGCTAAGTATTTGTACATGTGATATCTTGATGCACTCTTGGTTGCACCCCAACATGAAGAATATCTTCAGGATCTAGCATCTCAATAGGTATATCTTCAAGATATAAAATGGTATCATCATAGGTGTCATTTGGTTGATACTATGCCTAATGCATGTCCACATCAATTTACCTTCCACACAGTCTATACTCTTATTCATTCCATTAGAAGCTATATGGGTGTTGGTGGTTGCGGTATCTCTAGCAGCAAAGTTTCCAAAATACTTGAACAAGGAATTCTGATATTTCTTAGTTACTTTTTAGGTATTCTCATTCTCAGCACTAACACCTTCCATTATTCTAAACTGATTCGTGCGTCAAAAAACACAATAAGTTGCGCGTCAGAAAATACACTAAGTTACGGGTCATAGAAAACTGAGTTATGCATCATCAAACACACTAACTCGCGTGTTAGAGAAAACTGAGTCATGCGTCAACAAATAGACTAAGTCACACGTCAACAAATAGACTAAGTCACGCATTACCAAATACACTAAGTCACGTGCAGCAAATACACTCTGTCGTGCATCAACAAAAGTACAGTCATGCATCAAGAAGAGCAGTGTCGAGAGTCAACAAACAAACCCATGTTACGCATCAACAATCCTTGTCACCCGTCCACAGAAAATCTTTGTGGCACGTCAACAAATGCAATAAGTCATGTGCCAACAAATATCCTTATCACGCATCAAAGAAAAAAAATTCGTGCATCAACAAGATCGATGTCAGGAAACAACAAGCAAACCCTTGTCACGCATTCGCAAGATCTCCTTATCACCTGACTATAAACTACTAACAGTAATAAAATATGTACAATAGTTTGGTGCCTAAAGTATGCAAGTTCATGGTATTGGTAAGGTACTAGTGGTAGTATACTACCCAACGATTCACCTAGGTTTTTATAGGAGATGTTTTCAAATGTAGGCGAAGCCGACCCCAAAAAATAATATATTGTAAATTTTAGGCAAACAAGACACTAACCTGCTCCGAAAAATTCACCTTTTCAAATTTTCCTAAAATGAAATTTTTTCCATATTACAAATATTCGCCACTAAAATTATCCCTGATTCTGATGTTAAAAGCACACTAAGTGTAGGTGCCGAAGAATTTATAAGAGATACAGGACATGGAACATCTTTAGAAGTAGTACGACTAGCATTGAAAATATCCCTAGGAGTTGAATCGAAAGATGGAGATGGAGTGATATGAGAAGATGAAGTGGTAGGAGAAGATGCATGAATAGATGGAGATGACTCATGCACGGTGTTAGATATAACCTTAAGAGAAGATTATAATGGAGCAGAAGATTCACACTTTGTGGTATCTAAAGTAGTAGAATCATGACCATCAATTGTTTCATCAAAATATAATAGAGAGTCAAATATGAAAATGTCTTTGAGTGATTATCAACTGGATCATCAATATCGTAGGAAGAAGTATGTTAACTAGTATGAGATGGATCATGAGATGTAGTATATGAAATATAAGAAGCATGAGATGTATCTATAGTAGTGATCTGACTAGGAGGAGAATCAATATGAACATATGTACTATCGTCAAGACCAATCACGCAATCAATAATAGAATCATATATAATTTCCTTGGTGATGTCAGGAGGAAGATTGTGGCTAATCATATAACATGGTGTACAATGAGTGAAACTCATCACATAAAAAACAGGCCAATAGAAGAATTTTCAAAGCTAGTAGGCAGATGGCGTTTAACGGCTAAAATTTGTTGGTTAAGCTCATGTGACACAATAATATTTCTATAGAGATTTGTGAGCTCATCGATAGTGGCCTCATCATAGATTAGATTAATACTAACATGAGGCATGATGAGCTAAGAAGGAGAAGAGCTATCCTTAGCCATTAGGGTTTTAGTGGTTCTTAGGGAAAAATGTTCTTATCTATAGGCTCACGAATATGATTCTATAAAATCCATATTTTATTATGAATCTAAAAGTACAACACTGCAATAAAAGGAATATACTAAAGTGTAAATTTTAAATACTTTATTTTATATTTTTAATGAAATGAAATGAAAGGGGAAAGGTACTTTCGAGACTTAAACTTACCTCAAACTGATCTGGGACTGAACAGAGTGATGAAATGGCATAACAAAGCATCATAATGAACCCCTGAAACTTGTTTTTGAGGAAATGTTAGTGCAAAATCATAGCACCCCCAAGTGAGTTATGGATCTGCTTTTCTAAGGAAAGGTCATTTGGTGTGATTTGCATAACATTGGATCATTCCCCAAGCTGTGGGACTTGCAAATGGGAATGATCCTCCAGAGAAGGTTGGTTCCTCTTCCTAATCCTAACACTAAAATAATTATAAGGAAGGAAATGTGACTATCTACTCCTAATCTAACAATTCTAAGGGACTAAGGAGAGAGAGAGAAGCATGAAACTAAAGAAATCCTACACTAAAAAGGTGATAGCACTGAGAAACGGGAACTGTTGATCAAAAACCAACTGCCTGAAATGGAGAGAGGTGAGCAATGGAGAGGATGGACAGATGCATCACAGACCAAGGATAAAGTTCACACAAAACACAATTTCATACCCCTTAAACATAGATCCCAAAACCTACAATGGACATCAGAGATATGCACAGTATACCCTACAATGGTGAGAGGCGAGAAGAGACAACAAAATGAGCAAAGCATGGACAAAACGCATCACGAAACAGATTTAATTACTCCAAGAGTTCAAATAGTACACCATTAATGGGCAAGAGGCAAGAAAATTCCATTACAAAGCCAATAGAGGAGGCTTAAACTCCACATTCGACCCTGGAGAAGAAAGAGAGAGGGGGGAAGGGAAGAAGAATGAATAACCCTTTACAATGAATCCTACCCCTGTATTTATAGATTTGATTAGAGAGAAGAAAGAGAGAGGGAAGCGGGAAAATTGGGTTGAAGATCAACCACTGCTATTAATGCTTCTAATAAAATATGCCCCAAATCCATCTTTACTGCATAATTCCTTGATTTGGCACCTTGAAAGAAGAGGAAACGACAAAACAGATCAAATTTGATCTGATTGTTGAGGCAAGAATATCCTGCATTGAAAGCCCAAAGATGTTTCCTCCATTTTTCTTTAGCTAACCTCCTCAAAATTAAAGTTTCAGACCTCCATGGCATGGATGAGGCCGAGATCTTTCCAATGTCATCAGATTTGTAATATTTCGAGCCTTGAGTCAAAAGATATGCCCCTTCGAAGTTTGTATTGGGTCCGTACAGGAGGGTGGGAAAAAATCTTGAAAAATGGGTCCCCTTTTGATATGGGACACGTAGCAGCCAAATTGGAACAAAAATCAAGCCTACGGGTCCGCAATTTATCTTTTTCCATTTCCTCCGATTCCCCGCTTGGCTCTGACTTGGACCCAAATGCTGACTTTTTCCTTGGGTGGAGTTGCAGGCCATTTTGCAACTTTTACCCTTTTTGTGATAACAAGGGTAAAAGAATCGAATTTTCCCCCGATGCCTCACTTTCCTCTAGGACACGCGTCAGTTTTGTGCTCATTTCGTCTTCCCCTTTTTTTTGGATTCACCTTTGGAGAAGTGTCGTTAGGACATGTGACCTCTTCCGTTGCCTCCTCTATACTTAATCATTTCTGGACCCTTTTCTAAACAGTTTCAAGCCCGAGGCCCTCGAAACTTCACCATTTCTGGTTCCTCCACGGCATTGCCCCTTCTTGTCTGACCCTTCTATCTCATAGTTGAGTCCATCTGTAACTTGGAGAACAGATTTAAGACGTGGAAACGACCCGACAAAGTCGTTTCTTTTGCACAGGGTCCTTTAGTCTCTCTTGGCCTCCGCCACTCCATGGTTGAGTCTTTTTGTGACCAATTTGTAGGATTTGAATGAGTCCTCTCATGTTCCTCTTATGCGAGGTCATGGCCAATCCAATATTTGGCACGGGGGAAAAATATGGATAATAGGTAGATCTAGCTAGACTGAGGCACGTAGGGAAGGATGAGGGTGCTTAGGGAAGCCTGGTCTAAAATCTAGGCACCCTGTTCTGGGGAACAACTTAGAATTTGATCTCGGTATGGTCTATAGGTATTCACAATTTTTTTCCTTTTTTCGTGTTAATCTCGCACTTGTTTCCTTGGTGTAGCCATAAACTTGCAATGAAGAATCACCAATAAAACTCCATACAAAGCATCAAACCCTAAAAAATAAAGATGCAAATGAAGGGGTTGGACTATCCTTAGCGGCCACAATGGTGGAGTTAGAACTAAGTGTTGCGCTACATCTCATACCCAATGTAGTTATTTGTGCTTGTGTGTACAATAATTTGCCTAGGTTTCCCTAGTGCTAATGATGTAGAGATAACGGGCAGTAGCTGGATAAAATGCAAAATAGTGGATGGAATAGAATGAACTCCCCTTCCTATGCAATGTGTGATGTAGAATAATGCCCAAATGCAATGTAGATAGCTAGCCCTTATTAGAAATAGTCCACCTATAAGATAGTATGTATGTTGTGTTTATATAGGGATCTCTTACTCAAATTTTGATACTAATGACCCGACATGTTGACTAGCACCTACGAAGATGAGAGGAAACACTAAAAATATCAACCTTTCTAAAAAAACCAAGTTTGACGAGGACCAGGGCACCCCAGGTGCCCTAATCCCTCTCTAGGAGTCTTAGTCAAATACTAGTGATGAAACTAAGTGAGTAATGACAGATAGGGATCCTTGAGATCCAACCGGAAATGTGTGAGTGAGTGAAAAAATGTGTACAATAGAAAACAATAAAGAACAACAAGATAGATGACTGGATTATGGAATGGATAATCAGTGAATTCTTTTCTTGTGCAAGATCCATATATAAAATAACATACTTTGCGGTATAATAATAGTAGTAAGTGTGTGATTTTGTGACTACACCCACGTTGCCTTAGAGGATTAATTTTCCTAATTTATACCTGTTATCCCGTAAAATTGACAAGGGCAATTTTACCGATAACCATACCGAAAAATTTTGTTTCAATCCCTCGTTAGGGATCCTTCGCGTTCGAAACGTCGTAAAGTCCCTTCCCAGGAAATCTAGTTTTCGAACTTAGTCTTTTTGAGCCTTTTTTGGCTGGGCGCATGGATTTGCCTTGTAACACCAAGTTTTGGTGCGCCCCATTAAAAGCCTTTGGCGCATGGTTTTCCATGTTAACACGTCTTTCGGTGCACCAAAGGGCGCATATAATCTATGTGTTACACCAAGTTTTGGTGCGCCAAAGGGCACACATAACTTCATGTCGACAATGTATACGGTGCGCCAAAGGCGCGCTCATTCTTCTGTTGTCGAATACTTCCGTGCGCCAAAGGGCGCACACTTTCCCCTGTCAACAACAGTTTTCATGCGCCATTTCAAAAGTAGTTGGCGCATTAATGACAAATTTTTCTATAAATATCAGTGCGCGCCCAATGTCATTTTCATTCCTTTTAATCAAAGCACGTGATTGCTCTGGATTTGTCAGCTTTGCTCTGTCGTTGTCATCGACCTGTGGACCCGCTCTTCAATTTTTGATATATATTCAGGTAAGAGGTTCTCCCTCTTTTCCATTTTGTGCTTTTGTGTTCTTGGTCTGGGTGTTTCTTGGTCTTTGTTTTGGGCTGCTAGTCGATTTTTAATGGAGTATATTTGAGCTAGTCCCCCCCATGTGCTGTCCTGTTTCCTTTTCTTTTTCTCCTTCCTCCCTCTTTCCAGATCTGCTGCAAGGGAATTATTTTTCATGGCTTGGTCTGCTGAAACCTCTTTGTGAATCCTTACTTGTCCAAGCAGCCTTTTGAAGTAGAAAAAAGAGTAAGAAAATATTTGAGCAGTTAAGTGTAGTTTCGTGGTGCACTGGCGCGCCTTGTAGCAATAAAAACAGTTGCGCCCCCTTTGGTGCATCTACCCGCCATGTTACAACCTCAAAACCCGTGCCAAAGGGCGCACCCCTTCCATCCTACTGCAGTTTGAATTCATGCACCCTCAAAGCGCGCCCTTTTTGCATGCTACAAGTATCAATCCCGTGCTTCCTTAAAACCCTTTGGCGCACCTCCTTTCCATGTTACATCCCGCTTTAATGCGCCAAAGGGCACACCCAGCTTTCATGCAACACAAGCCTTATTCGCACGAGTATCAAGTTAGAAAGGCGTGGGCGCACCCTCCATTGCAGTAACATGATGTTGTGTAAGACCTCTTCATGCGCCGCGCCAAAGCCTTTGGCGGCACCATTTGTTAATGTTACACAACCTTCCCATGCGCCAAAGGGTGCACCAAACCCCAATGTAACACGCATTTCCTGTGCGCCCCTGCTATAAAAATGCAACCTGCTTCATCCATGCGCCATGCGCCTTTGGCGCCAGTATAACCTCTGCAACATTCCTTTTCTGTGCGCCTTATCTATTTGGCCTGCCAGTTACATTTTTCCCGCACCCTGAGCCTTAAAATCTCTAACTCTTTCTTCTGCTAGCTTTCCAATGGAAGATCAAATGACTAATTCAACCTTTTTGGATTGGGTCTCACTTCTTCTTTGTGTAGATCAGCAACTGAGTTCGAAAGAACCACATGTCCTACGTTAAGCAAGAAGCCCACCAAACCAAGAGGAAAAGCTAAGCTGACAGAAGAAGAGATGAAATACAAATATCAGAGGGTCAGGATGGTCGAATCACAGGCTGAGTGCAGTATGGATGTCAGAGACTCAGAAATTGGGTCACATTGACATGGAGGAATTCTGGGTTAGGACTCAAAAAGTTACAAGAAGTCCATGGATGGACAAGGTTAATAGGCAATGCCCTGCACTTCGCCGGAGGAATCCCCGTCAGCACTGTAAACAACGAATTGATGATGATGAGTAGCTTCTTCTTCTTCTTCTTGATCTTCTTCTCTCTATTCTCCGAATTGCTTTTCGAAATGTCTAAAATGTGTTGGTACAAATGATGACATCATCCATGTTGCATCATGGGATGATGTCGTCCACCAAGTTGTCAAAGTCAACATGACTTTTAGATATTTTGTAAATATCTTTGTAGATAAGTGGTTGGCTCCATTTTGCCTTCTCTCTCCCTCATCCTCTATAAATATGAGAATACTTGTTGTATTCAAGGGTGAACATTTTTTAGATAGAAATAGAAGTGAGGAGAGAAAGACTTTGAGCTTTCTTGTAACAGAAGAGAACAGTAATACAATTATTCAGACTTTGTGCTCAATAGTTGTGTTATACATTAGATCTTTCTTACGTTAGATCTGTATGTGTTTAATCTATTGGATTCATATCTACTTTTCCGTCATTTGTTTATCAGTATTGCTTTGTTTATTTATACAAGTAGGTTTGGCTCTGTTTACTACCAAACTAAAAACATAAATCTTCTAACCTTTCTGCTTTGGAATTCATTTCTTTTCTCCCTTCGGATCTGTTCTTTCTCTTCTCCCTCTTTCATTCCTTTCTTTTCGCAGCCTGGAACACTCTACTGGGATGAGATCCCAACCCCCAAAGGCAGAATCTGTGAGACTTGCATAGGTTCCTGCTAGTGGAAATAGCAATAAACCAGTTTCGCTTTGCTGTCTCAAAGAGGGGCTAAGCCCTGCACACTATTGGCTCATCTATCCATAGATCTGTCCACGTGACAAATTTTCAGACCAACAATACCTTAGTTTCTTGAGATTTCTTTACATGCTTTGTGTGGTTCCTTTGATTCTTTGTTTGCATGATCACATGACAACCCAAGGCCTCAAACAATGTAGACAAAGAGTGTATGACCAAAGAATACCACAACCAAACATTGTTACACAATTGAGTGACATTGATCACAGCCTTAGGAAACTCATATTCTAAACCAACCTAGTTCCACCAAGAATTGTCTCAAAGCTGATAGCCCTGAAGGAAAAAGCGGATAAATTTAATAAGTTATAGTACAACCAACCTAGTAAAGACTAGAATTTTCCTCACCTTATCATCCGTCATACATTCATGACCCTCTTTGGAGAGGAAATGATCGATGACGAAAGAGATTTTCCATGTGTTCCACAACAAATTCGTTTCCTATTTGGATTCAACGACATTGACACTGACTTGCATACCACAATCATACTTGACCATTCCATTTAACCTAAACAAGTAAGAGAGGATTTTATTTCTCTTAATGAGCAAATACCCCTTGTGCCCACTGAGGATATCCATTTGCCTTGATTTTTCTCATAGCCATATCCCATCTATCTCACCTATTCCACTTTATCCATTCCATATCCATCTATCTGTTTCATTTCGACTGTCCCGGCATGACCTCAGGAGGTCGAGTGTGCGCTAGAGTCACATGTTTATTCTTTAACGTACAAAATTGGTGAACCCAACATGAAGGACTAGTTAATTTTTATTTCATCCATCCTTCTCCTCTCCCACTATTCTATGGGTGTTTTACACCCCCCAAATATGTTAGATCAGGAATACGATAGGCCCATTTTGGGTCTCAAAGCTTATTATGCTCAAATGAGTATGCAACAGTCACCTTCTTTATCGGGGTGGACTGATAATTACTCACAAAATATCTTATCTTCTCACATGCTCCCTCCTCAAGGGTATAATACCAGTTCATCGGTTAGAGTTGAGGAGATAAATGAACCGAACCGTAATACACAACTAGAGTTTTCCAACTAAAATAACATGGCATTCATGGGAGAGTAAAATTTGTATCCACAGGTCTTATCTAACCCTTAAATCAATATGTAAACTGTTGTTTCCATTCCTATCTATCTATCGATGATGAGTTCTTAGCACGAATCGCTTAAAGTGGTGAGTGTCTCAATGCTATGGATAAATCCTTGGATAGGATGCAAGTGTATACCGATATTATCCTTCAGAGAAATGTTGTTACCCCTCCTCCTACAATGATAATACGTCTAAAGAGGGGTGGTCTACGAAAGATCAATTTATATCAGGATATAACATGCCTTAGCAACCCTACAAGGCTTAACACATGCCTAAACAAAATGCAACACCTTCATTGGGTGATGTGATTTCAACATTGGTGGATAGAGTTAGTGAATTATTTCTTTCCAAACCTTCACATTCTACACCATTCAGAGGGCAGGGAAAAATTCCCTCCCACGTTCAAAACTATAATCATGGTCCATTTGCACTATCACCATTTTAGGTCTACAACGACATTCCTATCCCTGGATACCTTCTTACTAGATCGAGCACACTAGGCATGAAACCCATTCTCCGTACAAATATCCATTACAAGGGTCAGCCAATAGTGAATTCTTGAATTCCATTCCAACTAGAAATGTGACGTTCCATGCTTTTACACCTACTAATTTGTTTCCAAATAATGTCCCTCCATACCTTTACATGTATTCAAAATCACCACAAGGGGACATGTTTTCTTATCTTTGTCCACACGGTCAGCAACATGGGCTCCTTATGCCATGACAAATGCCTATGTTGTGTCATACCAAGCACCTATTCCACCTCCACTTCCCCACCAAAGGTCTTCAATGGTTGATTCATATGCATTAGGGACATACTATGAATACTTGAAAGAGCCTCTAGACTTCACTATTTGAGGTGTCATGATCCCGAGACCATTTCCTGACCTCCCAAAGTTCAAGAGGCATAGAGAGATGAATGCCCACATTTAGGCATATGAGTCTTCTAATAGAGATCTACAACCTTGGGATGTGGTTATAATGAAGATATTTCACAATACCCTTGAATGGATTACTCTCGATTGGTACTATTAAATCCCAGAAGCCTCCATTTATTCATTCAAGTAACTCATCTCAGAGTTCATACAGGATTTTGCCATGAACAAACTGCTGAAAATAGGAATCAGAGAGTTCATGCACATTAAAAAAGAACATAATGAATCCACTACCCATTTCATCCAGAGGTGGTGGAAATTCCTCTACTCCTCTACCAATGCTCCAAACATGGATCAAACATAGCTTTGTGATATATTCCTCTACTCCCTCAATCGAGAAAACAAGGAGGAAGTACAAATTTTCCCTCTCAGGAGATATGAGGAGGTCTTAGAGGGTTCTCTCCACATTGACCAAGTGGTGATCAAAAGTGGATGAAAGATGTATGGTTCAAATGGTAAATTAGTCACTCTCTCTCAAGGTAATTCAAATTACCCAAATGGTTAAAACAATAACAATCAAGGACCCAAGTTCCTCAACAAGAATCGTGTTGCTAGTACAGATGGTGTAACTGATCAACCTAGAAAGTTGAACATTGTATGTATTAACAACGTAAATAATGATGATAACAATGCAAACGTAAACAATCAAAGGAGTAAAAAACTTCACTCCTCTTAATGAGGTGGAATTTTGTCACCCTCCCCTTCCTCCTTAATAGGTCTAGGCCTAGGGCTCGGTTAAATATCCAAGCCAATTTGTAAATCAGTATCAGAATCAAGGCCAAAGGCCTCAAATATTCAACTATAATAACCAACAATAGAATAACAACATGAACTATGGGCCGTAACAAAATAAGAATTAAAGACCTCACGACTATGATCCAAACTTATACTGTGGTTTTCATAGGGTTAGAGGACATGATAGTTAGAAATTTTTTGATTGCAATAAATTATTACAATGGCTTTTGGAAGACCAAAGACAACTCTTAATTGAGATGTTATTGGTTAATCCCACTATACCTACACAAAACACTCGTATGGGGCATATTGCTTCACATAATGCTACTCTCAGAATCTATAAATGCCCCTTCCCAACATGTCTTTAAAATGGGAAGCTTAATCCTCATGGTACTCACAAGGGGATCCCGTAGGAAATAATGATCATAAAGCCTCTACATTTATAGATCCTCGAGTAGCTCCTCTATTGGACAACCAAAATCAGCCTAAGATTGTGGGCCTAGTTGAGTTAGAAACCGAATCATAAGTCCATATAGAAACTTGCACATAGCCTCTCCATGTTTATTTCTCAATGTCATATAATACAATAATATCCCCTAAGCTAGTAAGATCCTATGAATTGATCACAAATCTAACTAAGACCTTCTCCCACATCTCCTTCTTGGATTTGTTAAAGAATTCGTCTGCGCATCCTTCTACTTTGTTAGAAGCAATAAGTCTTGGCCATATGATCTATGTTACCCATCCTCTAGAAAACCAAATCAATCACATAAATTCAATTTCTATCCCTTGCGGAATCCTGAGAGAGATTTTAGGCTTGTTTTCGATATCAGAAGGATGCCTAGTAATGCTAAGTTAATGTAGAGAGGTGATCCCACATTATATTTTCAAGTTTGGATTTACAACAATTATGTTAAGTGATCTATGATAGATTATGGGGCTTGTGTTAATATAGTCCCCTTCTCATTTCTACAAAATTTAGGCTATGGAGAGACAAATTGTTCCTCGACATGAAACATGCTAAGAGGTTATGATAGCCTTAAAAGAAACATCTGTTGGAACTATAGTGCTTCCAGTCATTCTAGTACCCAAGACTATTCTTACCAAATTCTATATTATATATCATGAAACCAACTATAATACGATTCTCAGAAGACTTTGTATTCACAAGATGAAGGCAATCCCTTCCACGCTATTTCAATAATTTAGGTTCTTACATCTAGGTAATGTCTTTGTGGCTCAAGGTGACCTAAAGCCGTTCAATATCCACTTAGCCAACCTTAAGAAAAAACTTGGGGTTCACACTGAATTTGAACTCTCAACTAGCCAGCTAAACAATCCTAATTCTTCTCAGGGATCAATTCATGTGTCTAAACTTGTGCCAACAACTAAGGTAGGACCACCTAAGGAAATTGAAGGTGTGGATGCTAATAATAACAAGGTTGTTATAGTAGAGACCGTGTCAACAAAAACTATAGTTGAAATTTTTAAGCTTCTAGAGAATTATTTTTCGATTGTTATCCCATTTGATTCCTTAGGCCTAGGTCATGCTCTTGGAATTGCCTCTCTTACATCTAATGGCATAGGAGAGGTTTTCATGGTTGAGTTCTCAAAAGTTTAGGAAGGAGATTCAAAAAATGATCAAAATTCTATCTTCCCAAACAATTGTTAGAACCTCAACTATGATTGTGCAAAGTGATGTTATGACACTGGTATAGGAGTGATTCTCACTTCCTTGTAAGGGAGGGTCGTGCATTTTTCCTTTAAGGTTAACTTTGAGTGTAAAAACAACAAAGATGAGTATGAATCTCTTATTATTGCCCTTATTGTTTCCAAGAGGATGGGTGTGAACAACGTTAGAGTCTTGGGTGACTCACAACTCATTGTTAATCAAGTCTCATAAGTTTATGATACCTAAGTGAAGCACCTTCAACTCTACAATTCCATCGTTATTGAGCTTTGTAATGGTTTTAAATTTATCTCCGTAGAAGCTATTCCAAGAGAGAAAAACCAATTGGATGATTTTATGGCCACTTCTTCCACTCGATTTTATCTAATTACTTACAGGAAAATGAGTTCATTGTTTCAGTCTGAGCCGAGCCTTTGGTTTGAAAGATGCCAACTACTGCAATTTTGGCATATATTGAGATTGAAAATTAGCCCGTTATGTTGGATTTTGTGGAAAATGATGAGGAAATCATATGATACCTAAATGTATATATAGGCCTTCATTTAACACACCAAAAGAAGGGATTTTTCTCTGTACCTCAACCCTCCCCTTACTTCAGAGATTGTATGATAAAGTTTTATGTATCTGAAGATTTTTAAATCTATGAAGTTGAGGTATAGTTGGAGTTGCCTCCAACCCCACCTAAGTTTAAAGAAGGAACGATAGACATAAATATAGGGACAAAAAAGTAACCTAAAATCCTAAAACTTGGTTCTTCGTCATCGCCAAAAGAGATAGAATCACACGTGAAGGTGCTTAAAGATCATTCTAAATCCTTCACCTTTAGCTATAAGAAGATGATAGGTGTATCTTCCAATGTTGTAGTTCAAAACCTTGTTATGAAGCCTGATGCCAAACTTGTGAAACATAAATTGAGACCCATGAAGCCAAAGATGGATTTAATGGTTAAGGATAAGGTAGTGAGCTCCTTCAAGTAGGGTTTATCAAACTAGTAGATTATTATATGTGGTTGTCTATCATTCTCCTGACTCTCAAGAAAAATTGGAAGATACACATTTGTTTTGATTATAGGGACATTAACAAGGCTTGTCCCAAATATGTTTTTTGACTGCCTTCAATTGAAATTATCATTGATGCAACAAATAGATACGAGTTGTTGTCTCTTATGGACAGGTTTTCTGGTTACAGCTAGATAAGGATTTCCAAGGAGGACCAAACCAAAACTATTTTCACTACTCCTTGGGGAACATTTTGTTACGCGGTCATGCCTTTGTCTGAATAATGCCAGAGACACCTACCAATGGGCCATGACATACATTATCCATGATCTTATTCATAATATCCTAGAGACTTATGTTGATAATTTTATGGAAAAAGCTAACAAACGTGATGATCACCATGAGGTTCTTCACATTATTCTTTCACGCTTAACCGTATATGGTGTAATGCTAAATATAAGAAAGTATACATTTGGAGTAACATGGGAAGGTTGTTAGGTTATATCGTCTCATCCCAAGGCATTTACATTGATCCATCAAAAAATTGGGCAGTTTTAGAAATGTCCCCTCCCACAGATGAATCAAGCATTAGATATTTCCTAGGTAAGCTTTGGGAAATTCATAGGTTTATCCCTGATTCGAAATACGTCGTCCACCCTATCAACAACTTACTGAAGAAAGAGTGTAGTAAAGAGTGGAGAGATGAATGCCACGAGGAATTTGAGTTGGTTAAGCACTTTATCATGTCTCCACCCATGTTCATGCCACCAAAGGTTGATAGTCCTCCTATCTTGTATTCTCGAGCCATTAACATATTGTTAACATGAATATTGGCACAAGAGGATGATGACAGTTGAAAGTGGGATATCTACTTCATTATCCGCACTCTCCTATATTATGAAATGAGGTAAACTCAAACAAAAAGAAAGTGTTTGGCCATAGTCATTGCAACTAAGAGGTTAAGGTGTTACATGCTTAATCAAGAAACAAAAGCGATAGTCAAACTAGAGAAGATGTGGATGCTCATTACTCAACTGTCTAATAAGGATGGGAGATTCATCATCATAATGGGTGAGTTTGAGCTCACCTTCATCTATCAAAAATCCGTCAAGGAAAAAATTATCATGGATTGGTTGGGAGAAAACCCTATAGATTGCAGACAGATAGTCGACCTAGATTTCTCTGAGGAATACATGGTTTATATAGAGGAAAAACATGTCATTTCTTTGTGTCCTTGGTATGATGACATCATTAATCACATCATAGACTGATCATACCTTGAAGAATATAATTTACAATAGACACAGGGGTTAAGTATCAAAGCCACAAAAGTACATAGAAGAAGTGCCTTACCACGGAGCCTTCGACGACATGCTTTTGAGATGTGTTGACAAACAGGAAGTGGAGAAAGTTCTCTACAAAGCCCACAATGGAGTCTATGGTGGTCACTTCAAAGGGCATGCAAATTCTCATAAAATTCATCAGGTGGGTTATTGTTAGCCCACTTTAGAGAATAAAGTTGTAGATTATATGTGCAGATGTCAAAAATTCCAAGAGTTCTCACACAAGATACACATTCCTACCCAAGCTCTAGAGCTTACAGTGACACCATGGCCCTTTTCTACTTGGGGTCTTGATCTGGTAGGGAATTTCTCTCCCTCATAATTGCATGGCCATAAATTCATTATCATGGCCACATACTATTTTATAAAGTGGGTTGATTGCATGCATCTTACGATGGTACATGGATCTTTAATTACCAAGTTTATTCTAAACCAAATCATTTATAGGCACAATGTCCCACAAATCATTATTTCAGAGAATGTAATTCCTTTTGATAATGAAGAGGTGTGTGTTTTGTGTGCACAATTCAAAATATCTCATCACACAACCTCTTTATACTACCCTCAAGCCAACGGACATGTTGAGGCTATGAAAAAAGACATTAAATTCCATTCTCTTTAAGATAGTAAAGGAGAACAAAAGATATTGGCATCTAAAGTTGTTTATGACCTTGTGGGCCTATAGAACATCGGTATGAACACCCACAAGGGTGAACCCTTTTTATTTATTCTTTGGTGTCAATGCATTCATACCACTTGAGGTAGGACTACATGTTGTCACATGGATCGTGCACCTATGGAATCATTAGATGATCCCGTTCAACATGGGAACATCCCCGAGGTATAATACCTTGGATCCTTGAGATGAACCTCCATAGAAGGCCAAATTCCTTTTAAACTATGTGCATGTGATTGATATCAATGTGTAGAACTACAACACTTAAAATAAACTACTTTATCTAATTCTTGAGAAAAGGGATAAAAGGATAACTAAAACACGAAAAATGAGGTGATGCACAAAAAGTTTATGAAACTAATAGATCTACTCCACATGCACATATTATTATTATAGAAAAATATATAACATGGACAAATCCATATTATCATTTCAGTAAATTCTTAATGAATATAAAACTTAGAATAACAGAAGGGATTATATGTCTTCCACAACTGAAATAGATAAGTTCATATATCACAACCTGCAACTTGACTAAAGAGAGATATCTAATGTGAAAGCAAGATAAAGCATCATAGAAAAGGAATTGAAAGCATTCACAAGTATTAAATTAATTACTAAGATGCACAACACATGAGTAGTTAAAGGAAAAATATTGTTTTGTATATTACTAAGGCTAAAGCTTGTACATGAAACTCCAAAAATAATAGAGCCTCCTTACAATAAGATAAAAAAGTCCTTGATCACAAAATGCATTCTCCTATTTAAAGAGTGAGGTTGAGAAATTTTACCCCCCTTCATTACATACTAAAAATATAATGTGGTTACATTGATGAAACAATTCCCCACAAAAATAACAAAGTAGTTGTGCATGTTTGACCAAGTCAAACATACAACTTGAATGGTATTGTAACTTGGACACTGTGTAAAAATGGTTGCTCAATTTATCTAGTGCTGGTGCCACCCTTTCCTTGGTCCCAATCTTCCTCTTTTTATTGAATAGCTCCTTTGTGCCTGTACTCCATAAATCATTTGATGATTCCTTGTACTTCCTCTTCATCTGGTCCACACACATAGCGACTTAGGACCTTAGCCGATTCAACTACCTTAACAAAATTTATGGTAAATTTTTAGTCTGATTTATGACTTTCTTGAGTTGACTCAAGAATTTTTAGTATGTCACCAAACTGTGAATAGAATTGAGACCAAAGGATTTGGTCACATCAGTGTCTTCATTTACTAGGTTCTTGAATTAGGAAATGATTTGTTCAACCGAAAGTGCATCAAAATTCTTATCCAGAAATCTGTAATGGATTCTATTGAATTCATCCATAATATCATTGAGGCCATAAAACATCTCAATCATCTTCTCATCCAACTTAGATAAGGCTTCCTGCAACATCCAGACTTGAAACTTCATGGATTCAAACAATTTTGAGGTATCATCCATGATATTTTCTTTCAAAAGTAGGTCTGACCTCATATTTTGTACTTCTCTCTGAGTATTGAGAGTAAATTCCAAGTTGTCACTTTCTTTAGTGAGAGATTCATTTAACTTAGAAATATTGTCCTTATCAAAGTAAAATTCATTGTAAATATCAACAGCGTTCTTAATCATATGCTCTCCTTCTTAAATTAAACTTTCAATCCATGTTCCTATTGCTCGACCTTGTTGTCCAATATTCTCAATTACAGAGAAAGAGGCGTCATCAAAGCTTGGAGTTATGACAAGGGCACTAGGTAAGTACAGCAAGTTGGGGGACAAAGGGGGGTCATAAGTGGACGTCATATTGCAAATAACAGTGAAATCTCAACTTGTAGGGATTATTAGCAATGTGTGTACTCAAAATTAGAAAAAACTTATTTAAATATTAATCGTAGCATCCGGAATATAGTTTCTAAACTACTATTTTTTTAAACGGATAAATTTAGGTATATTAAAAACTCAAAATTCAATGACTTGGTTTTTTTTTTTGAAAAATCCTATAAGATTTTAGTCTGTTTTCCCGTGATTTGGATGACCAAAACTTGATAAAAAAAATTCTTTTGGTAAAAAGTTACATGCCATTGTTTACCTTGGGATAGATTTTAATTTTTAATTTTTTGTTTTTTTTATGATTTTTTCCGTGAAAGTGGTCTAAAAACATAAAGAAAACGGAGCACTTTCCGTTTGCCCACCATAACTTCATAAAAAAATATTGAAATCAAATAATTTTTTTAATGTGTATAGAAGTTTTTCACGATTGGGATTGTATAGGTTTTATCACATTTTGATAAGTGAAAAAAAAGTTGCAGTCTTAAACGTAGACATAAACATTCATGAGAAAAAGTGTCTTAAGGACCTACTATTGGTAAAAAATTATAAAATGATATTTATCATATTATATTCACTTTAAAATCAATATTTCTTCAAAGCTAACAGTCTCCTCTACTTGATGGTACCATATTTGAGACATGTTTTCAATTTTTCGGCATGGATCAAGTCCACGGAAGAGAAAATTTGATGTTTTACTGTTTTTTATGTAAAATTCAGGATTCGATGTCCACTTTTTGGTCCCCCAACTTGTTGCACTTACCCCACTGGTGTGATTAGGATGTGTGATATTTTTTAGAATTGCAGTGAATTGTTCCACGTTATTATTGAGCTCATATTTTGTCACTTTATCCTTGTCAAATGTATCCAAAAGGTTTCCCAACGTAACTTGAACATCTTTCTTGGATCCTTCATGAGTAGCCTTCCCAAGGGAAAATGTATAGATTTGGTATTCTGCCACAGTGATGGTTTTCTAGGTTTTTCCAGTAGTCGGGGTTGCTATTTCAATTAACCTCTCCCTAGTCTGATCGAACGATAGGTTAGAAAATACCCTTGGTCTCTTTAATTGTCTCCGGGGAGGCAAATCAAAAATACCGAAATCAAAAATATCAACAATTAGAATAAAAGAATAAGCTTTAGTAGATGACATAGGTATTGCTATTATGACAATAGGTTAGGTTGGTATTATTAAGGAATTGGTTGTAGTCACTATGAGGGGCAATGATGTGGTGACAATAGAAGGTGGAGTGGAGAGGATTCTTTTGGGCATCGGTGAGATGGGGGTAGAAATAGGGGGAGCCTTTTGAGGAAGAGGATTCCCAAAAGGATATCCTAAAGCCATAACATCTCCAGATGAAAGAGCAGGAAGGAAAGAGAAGACCCAAGCCATGGAAGGAGATGTGGTAATAGATGAGGTAATGAATATAGGAGAAATAAGAATGCATGAAATGGAGGATGTGTCTAGAGGAAGAGTGAGAGCTAGAGGGGAAGGAGAGAATGAGAATGGTGAAGAGTGAAGAGATGGAGAGAGAGGTGACTGGAACACTTGGGAGGTTGTATGAGAAACACTTAGGTTAATGAACTTTTTAGATGGCACTTTAGGATATGCAACTCCTGTTATGGAGGCTCTGAAGGAAGATCCTGAACCTTTATAGATAAAAGAGATCTTATGCGATTTTGAAGCAGGGAGTATCTCTTCTTCCCTTTGAAGGGTTAGCATGGCCCACCGATGGTTGTACCTAAACAGTTTCCACAATGAGATGTTATGATGCTTTTGGTGTGATCCCCAATGAGATCCACCACTGGTAAGTATGATTGACAATAAGACCCACTCTTTCCTTTGTACTGAATCTTTCTTAGAGTGACCAATCAATCCATGGAAATGGTTTATTTCTAACACTATTCTGACTATAGGAGGGGTCCAAAAACTATTCATCATCTTGGAAACCTTTGGGGATGGTTGCAATTCTATATTGGGTTGCCTCTTGAAGAGTTAACCTTTTGAATTCCCTTTCCCTTATTACTTTTTCATTTTCATCCATGTAGTGGATCCAGATATTCTCCAATTGTGGCACGTGAATGTTGAACAATCCTTGTTTTCTGAATTTTTCCCAATAATCAAAACAATTTTTCATGTGAAAGGTCTTCAGAGTCATTTTTTTCATTTGCCCTTCAACATTCTTTTCCTTATATGTGGAAGAACATATGTATCTTCCCATAGTTATGGAAAATTGGGTTCCCATCTTGTGTCTGTCATGTTGAATCTTATGATAGTACAATAACTATTAAACTAGCTCCATTAATATCCACTTGTCCGTGGGGCAACTAGGTAGCTTGTTAGGAGTAGTTAAGAATCTAGGCACCTTGATGTACATGAATGTCAGGAATTGTAAATGGATACCTCCCCATTCTATGAATTCCTTCATGGAATCATCGTATTTTATTTGGTTATACATATCTCTATCAAAAATTATAAAATGACTGCAAGGAAAGCATCGTTCACTATTCAAAAATGTTTAGGCCCTTCCTTCATTGTGAGCCAAGGATTGAATTCATAAATATGATAATCATTCCTTGATCCTACTAGCAACAACCCTGGATAATTTTTCATACTTGTATCCGCATATACAAATTGGGAAGTCATAAAGAAATTACCAGAGGAAAGACATCTGAAAATTGGAAACAAATCACATTATTGATGTGTTCTTCCCATCAAATAAGATCACCATTCTTCCAAATAGTGGTAATATACATATACATCTATTCCTATAAATCCTTGAAAGAAGGAATTCCTCTGGCTCTGCTCAACAATGTGATAATATCATTTAATTTCTGGATAAAATATGACTGCGGAACAGTTTTAGGGAACCTAAATAGTGAGCTCTTGGATTTTATCAAATAAATTTTGTTGACAATTCTTGTATAAGTCTCAATTTCTGTGTCCCAGTGCTCAAGGGCATACTGGAGTAATAGTGGCATATGGTATCGGAATCAGGAAGCCTCAATTTATCTCTTTGAAAAAAAGTCATTGTCTAGTTTATTCACCACCATACCATCGATTATGTTTTACTATTTGGGATTCTTGTGGTCAACATTGGTGTGCTAACCGCGACAAACTTTGGGCCTTGCATTAACATAGGGAATCGGAGGGAGGAAATCCACTATCAATCCCTTATTTACCAACCCTTACACACCAACCCCCCTTATAATTATACTTATGTTAAATATACCAAACAACATCCATGACTTCTTATTTAGAGCTTTGACTATCTCCCAAAATTCTAGGAGGTCAGTGTACCCTAGGTTTTTGTCTCTTATGTTGTCAACATCTGATGCAATGCTTGAAGGGGGTGTCACCCCTTGAAAACTATAATTCATCTTATATTTCCCCTTATAAGAGGATTCAAACATATGTATCTAGTGAAAACTTTAAAAAACCCCACTGAAATGAGGATTGAAGGTTAGGGGTAGAAGTACAACCCTGTAAATATGACCTGCATCTTCACCGTGTAACTCCTACCCAAAATTTTGATGACAGAAGTTAGAACCTGCAATGCAGCTCTGAAGTTTCAAAATGCAAATCCTAATTGGAGCTCCGAATTGCAATGTAATCTTTAACCTCTGACTTCGGATGACAGAAATTGATCCTTGCAAATCAGTGTCAAACATCTGATAAACCCTTCTTTCCTCCAAAAATAGTCTTTTCTCCTTCACACCTCGAAAATGAATATTTAAATTTGAGGCTTCAAAAACAAGAAAATAAATGACGATGAAGAAGCCATTGTTATCCAAAATTACCCCCTAGGTTATTTTATCTTTAACAAGCTTTAAAAATGAACTTAGCCATTTTTACATGTTTGTGACGGTCGAACAACTATCAATTTACACTTCCCAAATGCACTGGTTCTTAGCATTTTAAAATTCGCGGGATACTTAGATTTAATTCATAAGCGGGTTCTATGTTTTAACAAGCTTCAGAATAAAGGAGATCGGTCAAAGACTTAGGCGGGTTATACTTAAACCCGCAGGATATTGAAAATTCGCGATACAAGGAAGTTGCATCAGAGGAAGGGTTAGCTGAACGCGAGAGAGAGAGCATAAAAAAAAATCTAATTCCCCTAGACTTAGAAACTGTAATGCGAAGAGCTACGTGGTGCCATTTCATTATCTCCCATTTCATAAATTTGACAAATGCAAAGGCCCATCAAATCAGATCTAAACAAAAATAATATATACTGATAGGTTCTGACACTTTGGAAATGTAGAGCTTCTTCATTTTCTCGCATTTTGCAATTGTTAGTGGAGATCAAAGAAAAGAATGACAACGTGAAGTATGTGGAGCCTTTCTATTGGCTCATACTTCACAAATTGTTAGAGGAGACTATTTAAGGTTTGATAGTGCATTAAGGCATGGAGCTTCCTTGTTGGATAATATTTCATGGATTTTAGAGGCTAGGAATCAAAAGGATTGACATGAAAATTGCATGGAGCCTTTCGATTGGCTCGCATTTCACAATTTTTCAGTCAAGGGGAAAATTGTGAATAAACGTGGTCATTTCTTATTAGCTCACGTTTTTAGGGGTCTGACAAGGTATGAAATGTGAAAGACCATGGATATTTTTCATTGGTCCATGTATCACAGGGATTGAAAAAGAACAAGGACAGTCTGTCAGTGTGAAGAGGCGTGATAACTTTCTATTGGTAAATATATATAACAACTAACTTTTTAAGCCAAGTAACATCCTCATAAAAGGTAAAAAGAAAGGACAAATGGAAAGCAAGGAGGTAAAGCCTGATATTGCGACCCAATGAGGGGATTGTGCACACTTTTATCCGTTGTGCGTCCGTTACTCTATCACACGCGTCCATGGCAAGAAGGCACATGTGACAAAGGTTGATCCCTGAGCCAATCAAAGGTCGTCACGTGTTAATTTCATGTGCCTCATGATAGGACAATCTTCAAATGGCCATATCTTTTGATCCCAAGCTTCAAATCAGACAAAATTTATACTTTCAAAAATTTCTCATTGATCCCTATCACTGTGTTGACTCATCAAATCTGCTGTTGGTGGCTTTTGGTATGTAAATGGGGAAAAAAAAAAACATACTTTGGAGGCAGAAGAAGGCTGTTTGGGCAAGTAAAAGATTAAATCAAGTAGCTCAGTTACTAGAATTGATGAAACATGGCTAAATTTGATTTTTCCGGAAGAAATAGACTAAATGATGACTATGTAAGGTTCCCATGTGCTTTATAGAGGATTTTAATGTAGACGGTTAGTAGTTGAAGTCTAGAAAATTTGCGCCCCTTCTCTTTTCCCTCTTCTCTTTCTTCTTCTCTTTCGTTCGGCTATTTATTGTAATATATTTCATTTTGAAAGGATGGATCTCAAAAACTATAAGGACTCTGTAAAATTTGTTCAAAAGGCAATTATGAGTCATCGCGGCTCGTGCGCCTCGGTGGTACAGACCTTCGGGCCTGTGTTCACCCTTGCGTGACGCGGGCGCCGTGGTGAGGGTATTGGCGGGGGAGGGGTCCTGCGGGGGGGCAGGTGCTCGGTGCGGCTCGGCGCCGGACTCGTGTGCGAGTTGTCCAGCCTCTCTGGTGGGTGGCTGAGTGGGGTGTTTGTGCGACGCAGTGGTGACAGTGCTCTGTCGTCTCGACGGGTCAGTCCAACGCAGGACATAAGGATGGAGGGAGCACGGGTGCGTGTCGCCTCTAACTACAGGGCCCTCCCGCTGGGGGCTGGCGCTGGGGGTGTCTTCGTCGTGTAGTGTGGGCCGTGGTTCTGCGCCCGGTGGACATGTCAGTGAATTTTGAAAATGACAACAATATACCCCCAACACATACCGGTACCAGTAACAAGGATTTGTCTCTTATAAGGCAAAAAGGGACGAAAATAAAGAAGAGAAAGAAGGAGAAGGGAAAGGAGGGGGTTGGGGGAAAAGAATGAGAAGAGAGGGAATTAAGTATTAAAAGAAAGAAGGGTAACTGATGTGGGAAGATCCTTCGTCTTACATTTCTTCTCTTTCTCGTCTCAGATTAATGTCTAGAACACTCTCTCTCTCAATCCCTCACCCCCTTTGGTGCCATCCTGCCTTTTAGTTGGAATTTCCCTTCCATCATCTTTCTTACCCTTTCTCTCTCCCCCTTGTCCCTTGGCATGGTTAGTTTATGTTTAATTAGCTAAACTTTCCTTTCTAGGAGTAGTAGTTTTAGCATTAGATTCGGAAGAGGAAACTGACCTTCTCTTGAGTGTTATCTCAAGTTCGTAATTATAACAGCTTGAGGGATAACCCCATGTTATCAAAAAGTAGAGATCTGCATTGCCAAATCTTAAGGTGTAACTTTTTTATGATAAAATTTTTGGCATGCCCGATGGGACATCACAAAAGTTATAGTTTAATCTTTCAAATGTGTTCCACTTCAACGAGCATTATTCAAGCCACCCTGCTACCTCAACTGCTTGATAACAATTTTAACATGCCCGGTAGGAAAGTTTGATGTATCTTGGTCTACATTTTCATCTTAGTAATTTTGATGTAGTCTTTGTAATCTCAGCCGTCATTAGGATTTTTACAGTCATATATGGCGACCGCCACTGATGCAATTCAACACCCCTTATCTCATTTACAGACCTTTCCATTTGTTCTTCCATTAATTTAAATGTTTCTATTTCATTCATGGCTCTCTAAGGATATTTTACATTCTCTCATTTCATTTCCAGTCCACTCCATTTGTAGTAGTTTGATGTTATCCGTAAAACAATGTTGAAAAATATTCCCCTTTTCTATGGAAATGGAGACCAGTCCCCTATTGATCATATTTAAGATATTGCCAACCATTGTGTTATTCATGATGTCACAAAGGAGAATGTTTTCCTTAGACTTCTGGTTTCAATCTTTCAAAGAAAACAAAGATTGGGTCACCATTTGTCTCCACAATTCCATTTCCAAGCAATTGAATCACTAGGGAGAAAAACTTCATAACCAGTTCAAGGAGGATGCAGATGTCATTTTTTTTTATAGAAAAACTCCACAAGATACAACGAGATCGAATGGATTTTATCCCTAATTTCAACATCAAATTCACAAGGACATAGCATAGAATTCCTCAATAATATAGATCCCTGCAATGTATGGAATTCTTGTATTATTTATTGTTAGGTCCTTTATATTCATGTAAGCTGTTTGATCAATCCCTGGGCCACATAGTCTTTTCTCAATTTTTTTTTCCCATTACAATCCCAAAGCTGAGAAGATCCATTCAGTATGGACAAAAAGAAAACCCCATCCCCATTGCCTGCATTATTCCCTCACCACGCACACGCCAACCTCAAATTATTCCTCCTTGTATAAATCATGACAAATCCATCATTCCTTTCCAACATTAGGAAGCCTTTTTCTTCTTATACTTCAGTAGATGGTTTCACCATGTTTGTGTTTTCATGCCCAATAATGGGCCCCAACTTTGTGAAAAAATCCTCCATATCCACCCAGGGAAGTACCCAACTTCACTAAGCCATGCATTAATGTTCCAAGGAGTTGTGGTATCTCAAATGTTGTCCCTAGCCTCTACCTAGCCCTTACTAGACCAAGTTACCCTACAAGATTGATAGAAAGGGAGGCTTGTTATGCTTTTGGAGAGGTGGAGTAGAAAGAAAAACAACATGGTATGAAACATGTTTTGGAGGGTTATTTAGCTTCTCCAATTGATCAAATCATGACTTGTGTGCATCAAACATCTCTACAAAGACATGAAACAAATCAATAGTCCCTTATTTATACCTCTTCTCCAACTAATTCAAATAGTTTTGTATCTGTTGAAGCTTGGTCTAATTTAGATTGGGAGGATGAGATGATTCAAATTGTGCAAGAAAAGGGGCTGAACACCAAAATAGAGGAGACAAATTTGGAGGAAAATCAAATTGTTGGGGTTAGGGAAGAGGAGAAAGTGTTTTTCAACACTATTGGCACCCAAGGCCTCAAGGAAGAGCTTATTGAAAGTGCGCAAGATGCCTTCAAGGAATGCAATGATCCTCATTGCTCTACATTTCTATAGCTTGTTACACTTTTGATGGAGGATCGAGATGGAACAAAGAATGGGGAAAGACATGGAAAAATAAGTGCAAAATTAGCATCCATGAAAAAGGAAACAATTTTGTTTGTTGAGGAGACAATACCAATTCAAAATTAGCATAAAAACAACCACATTTAGGAAGAAATTATACAGGAAGACTCCATTCTTGGAGTTGAGTTTCAGAGAAGTGGGAAAAATAGAGGATTAGATCTTTCCCCATAAGGTACTTGGCTTCATTGGAGCCAAAGGAGAAGCCACAACTGGTCATGTTTACTTCTAAGTACGAAGTCGACTCTCATAACAGTAAGGATCAACACCAAAGCCTCCAAAACCCAAATAATGAGCATCTTGAGGAGGTGTTAACCTTATTTGTTGTTGATACTTTGGGAAGGGTGAAAAATAGTTTTCCACTCTCATCATAGGCCATGTCCATTGGTAAATTAATTACATGGCCACACTTTGTAAAGAAGGGAAGCTATTTCTCCCTGTTTGTTGTAGGCTTTGTTTAACTTTTCCTTGTTCTGGTTAGAGTAGAGTAGGTAGGTTTGCTTTCTATAGAAGAAGTGAATTATGCACACTCTGCATGTTTCCACTTGAAGCATGTATGCTTTTTCATATTTTGTACATAGTTTTTTACGTGTTGCACAGCCTATTTCAGTACAGGGTAACTTTCTTGGCCAAATAAGATTTTGGGGCAACTTTAAGGTTCATTTTTAGACCCCAAGAGATTATTTGCAGTCAAGAGCCCATGGTGCCTCTTCCTTAGTCAAATTCACTGCTTGGGACAATGTCAATTGCATGCATTTCATTTCCAAATCAACATGACATCCAGAACTCTGCAATGCTTTGTTATTTGTCAAGGATTCAATTTAGTTTTCTCCAAAACTTGGCAAAAAACATATTTGAGGCAACTTCAGGTGTTTTTCTTTATCTCAGTAGATCAAAAGCAAGAGAAAACAAAGTGAATTTCTAGGTTTTTATAATTTTCCACTCTCACAAAGTCAAATTCAGACAATTTTATAATGAGATGGTCAATTTTGGCTTCACCTCGAGCTTGAGTAGTTTAATGTCAAAATCAGATAGCTAGAGCAGTTTCAAAGCTTCATTTGGAGCTCCATAGATCGTTTTCAAGCTTTCGAACCTTCCTAAGTTCATTTCATGCTTCAATACGGCCCCAGGGTAAGATATTTTAATGTTACAGATTAGTTTTTAAGTTCTTGGCTTGAATCCATGCCCAATGGATGCATAAGGCTACTGATCTAATTTAGCAGGCAGATTACCCCGAGAGGTCACCAAAATATTATCCAAAATTACCCGTAAGTTATTTTGGCTTTAAAAATATTTTAAAATAGACTTATCCATTTTTTACAGGTTTGTGAAGGTCAAACGACCGACAATTTGCACTTCCCAAATGTACCAATTATTGGCATTTGAAAATCTGCTGGATACTCAGGTTTAATTCATTGGCGGGTTATATATTTTAACAAGCCGCGCAACAAAGGAGCTCGATCAAAGACTTAGGTGGGTTTTGCTTAAACCCATGGGACATTGAAAAGCCACAATACAAAGGAAGGAAAAGAGGACAGCTAGCGGCCACATTAAAAATCCAAAAAAGTTTCTAAGTCCTTCATACCTAGAAATTACGATGCGAAGAGCTACGTGGTGCCATTTAATTACCTCACCTTTCTTAAATATGAAAAATGTGAAGGACCATCCAATCGGATCCAAACATAAAGAAGACAGACTGATAGGTTCCAACACTATGGAAACATGGAGCTTCCTCATTTTCTCACATTTTGTAGTTGTCAATGGAGATAAAAGAAAATACTGACAATGTGAACTACGCGAAGCCTTTCTATTGGATAACACTTCACAAATTGTCAGAGGAGACTATTTAAGGTCTAATAGTGCATTAAGGTATGGAGCTTCCTCGTTGGCTAATATTTCACAGATGTTAGAGGCTGGGAATCAAAATTACTGACATGCAAAGTGTGTGGAGGCTTTCTATTGGCTTACATATCTCAATTGTCAGTCGAGGGGAAAATTGTGAAGAAATTTGGTTGTTTCTTATTGGATCACGTTTCTAGGGGTCTGACAGGGTCTGAAATGTGAAAGAGCATGGAGCCTTTTCATTGGTCCACATGTCATAGAGATTGATAAAGAACAAGGATAGTTTGTCAATGCAAAGAGGTGTGGCATCTTTTATTGGTCTGTATTTATCAATACGGAAAACCTTTTTAAAGCCAAAGCAAATTCCTGCAAAAGGTAAAAAGAAAGGATAGATAGCGAGTGGGGAGGTAAATCCTGATATTGTGACCCAATGAGGAGATGAAACTTGGAAAAAGGTGAAGCAAGAACACGTGACAGAGGCCAATCCCCGAGCCAATCAAATGCCACCACATGTCAATTTCTTATGCCTCCCGACAGACCAATCTTCAAATGGTCATATCTTTTGATCCTGAGCTCCAAATCAGAAAAAATTTATACTATTGGAAAATTCTCATTGATCCCTTCAATGTGACATCATCAAAACCTATGTTTGGTGGCTTTTGGTGGGTCAAAATGGCAAAAACATATTTTTGAGATAGAGGAAGGTTGTTTGGGCACACAAAAAATTAAATTGGGTAGCTCAACCACCAGAATTGATGAAGCATGGCTTCATTTACTTTTACAAGAAGAAATAGATTGAATGATGACTCTGTAAGGTTCCCATGCGCTTTGCAGAGGAATTTAATGCAGACTGTTGGTGGTTTAAGTCTAGAAAATTCATGCCCCTTCTCTTTTTCCTCTTATATTTCTTCCTTCTCTTTCATTCGAGCTATATATTGTAAAAATATTTCATTTTGAAAGGATGAACATTTAAAAACTATAATGAAACTCTGTAAAATTGGTTTCAAAGTAGGTGTGATCTGTCAAACCTTCATTTTGGGCTTGGTAATGTGTTCTTGTGCCTTACTTTGCGACTGTAATGGTCTGTACATGTTTTATTGCAATAAAATTTGTTTTGTGGCACATCTTGTCTACCCTAGCTCATTTTGTCTGCAACCTTGCCTCTCTTTTACTTATTGCATTGTTTTGTGCATGTATTTCTCCTTTTCAGTTCATTTTTGTTGTGTTTCATGTGAGAACAGATGGTAAATGAAGCTTTAGGTCTGTGTCACTTATGTTTGGCCTCTCCCTTCTTCATTTCTTTCTCTATCTCCCTCACTAGAGTGTCTCTCACCCATTTTTTGGTGTTATCACTGCATTTTAGCTTAGGATTTCCCTTCCATGTATCTTTCTAACCCTCCCTCTCTCTCTCTCTCTCTCTCTCTCTCTCTCTCTCTCTCTCTCTCTCTCTCTCTCTCTCTCTCTCTCTCTCTCTCTCTCTCTCCTTGGTCCCTTGGCATGGTTATTTTAGGATTAGTTAGCTGCATTTTCCTTTCTAGGAGTAGGATTAGTTTTAGTGTTAGATTAGGAAGAGGAAGTCGGCCTTCTCCGAAGGGTTATCTCAAGTTTGCAAGTCCCACAACTTGAGGGATAACCCCTTGTTAGCAAAAATTAGAGATCTGCATTGCCAAATCTCAGGGTGCTAATTTTTTGTGATAACAATCATGAGTTCAGAACTCAAAGAAAAAACTTTTAAAAACCACGCAAAGGAGGAAATGCAAAAGATACACATGAAAGAGATGAGAAAAATGACAAAAAAACCCTAAAGACTAAAATAATTTGCAAAGGAAAATTGTAAACTTACCCAAATGTCTAATGAGAAAAATCATGAAAAATGCCTTAAAAAGCACCTAATGAGTACAATCAAAGTTTATAGGAGTGTCAGCAGGTCAGCATACTAAGTTTTCAGGTGAAAATGACAAGTAAAAGTTACATTTTAATATGAAAAGTAAAACTTAATTACCCTGGACTCGTTGCATGTGTGTGGTTGGAATTTATTGTTGATCTGCCATCAAAAGTCAGAAGTCAATGCATAGTTTGCATGCAAACTGCATATCCGATTTTGAGTTCTGAAATACCTTTGAGATGTTCGAGGGGAAAAATTCAGAAGTAGATGTCTAGTTTGTATGCAAATTTTACATCATACTCTGAAGTCTGAAATACAAGTGGGGGACTGGAATTCATAACTCGGTATGCAGTTTGTATGAAAACTGCAACCTGAGATCCGACTTCTAATTCTAAAATTATTATTGGGGGCGGGTTTCAGGTTTCAGAACTCAACATGCAAACTACATGTTTACTTCAGAAATATGAAATCCAGTGGAAAATTGATACTTAGGAAATTTTTGGAAAATACAAATGTGTATAAGTCAAAAAGTTGTATGAATTTTTTTTCAAAAGCTCTCTTGGCAAAAGGAAACTTGTAAATTTAACATTTTTGGCTATCTCTCGAGTATGGTTCATTATTTTTCTCATGTATTCTATTTTTTTTGCTTGAGTTTAACGACTCATGTGCCCAATATTGTACATGGTGAAAAATAATGCATTATGAAATCTATTGGGCACATGAGTTGTTAACCTCAAGCAAAAAAAATAGAACATAATGCAACACAAAAACAAACAAAACAAAACAAAGCAAGACAAAACAAAAAAACCAAACAATGTGCTAGGAACTTGGAGGAAAGGAACTAGACTAATATTGTACACGGTGAAACCTATTCAAAATCAAACTTTGATATGTATTTCATTTACTGGATAGGTAATTATTATCTATTGAGCCTAGATAGGAAAAATAATATTACCTCTTTTCAATTTATGATTATGTAGGGCCTGCTCCAGAGGGTATTGAACTTTACATGCATACCTGGCTTGACCCTATTTGTGTCCATTTTGAGGACGAAGCCGCCTTCTTGAAAATACATATGAATTGTTTTCCTATCAAAAAATTTATTTATTTGAGCTTGATGCAGCTCAAAAGTCTTCATAGCCTTGTTCTAGATTTCCTCCAACTATAAGATCACTTTCCATTACTTACAGCTGATGTGTTAACTCTAAAGAGGGAAATTCCAAAGATAGGGGGAGATTTTCCTCCCTACTATATACTAACACAAAAGGGGAATTTCCAATGGCCCTTTTTGGTGTGATCCTATCTTCCCTCCATCATTTGAAGGTGGATTTATCATCTTGATAAAGTCGAACCCCCATTATACGAAGGATTGATCTACTTGAATTGGATGACGGGGTAGGGAAACTACCCTTTTCTTTCCTATGAAGAAGGCACATTCTTTACATTTTCTTACCCAAAATGGGCATCTTTGAACAAATCTAACCATTAATAATGATCCCTCATAATATTTTTAGCAGTCATTTGCACTAAATAATGTCCTCCTAAACATCCATTATGAAATTCCTCCAAAATCCTATCAACTTATTCAGGACCTATGCGTATGAGAAAAACCACATTCAAGTCTCTTTGAAAAAGTACATCATCTATGAGGACATAGGGAATGGATTGAAGCCAGATACATTTCCTCTAGGTTCTACCTAGGTCGGAAGGATATTCACTAGATAGTAGAAAATTCTTCATATTGGACATCCAATTAGTAGGAATGTCTCCTTAGAGGTGATTATGCAATGCACTGTCACATTCTGTTTTTGTCTCCAAATCCGCAGCAGTTTGTTGACATAGGCCTTTTCCCCTAACTAATTTGTTTACCTTTATATGCACTTCATACTCCATGACATTAGTAATCCGTCCATCTCATTTTTCATTCATATCCTTATTCAGTAAAAATTTCTCGACCCTTGGATGTGATACCATTAGTTGAATCTTGTTATCAGGATAACATGTGTTTGAACTTCTTGAATGCTCGAATGACAGCAAAGACCTATTTCTAGAAAAAATAGTATTTAAGCTCATAGTCCTTGAGGGATGGGTTGAAGAAGGAAATTAGTTGTTCCATAAAATCATCAATCAACTGGGTAAGGATCCCCGAGATAAATTCCTATCCCGTAAAAGCATAGAGGATGAAATCCTTGTCATACTTGTGGTTCACCAATGTAGGATCCTGGGAAATATTTGTCTTGATAGCTTCAAAACTATACATACCCTCTTTAGTCTAGCTGAAAGGTATGTTCATTTTTAACATGGTCTTTAGTTGTTTAGCTAGGGCAGAAAACTGAGGTATGAACCTTCTTACGAAATTAATAGTCCCCAAGAAACTCTGGAGACCCTTCTTGTGGCTTGGGAGGAAAAGACCCAAAATGGCCTGAATTATTTCTGGGTTGATTCAAAGTCCTACTGAAACAACATGGCCCAACAAATTTCCTTCATGTACTGCAAAAATGCACTATTTTGGATTCATGGAGACCCTAAATTCTCTACATATGTCGAAAACATTTCTCCTAAGAGGGAATATTTGTACTTCCTCATTGGTTTCTCGATTGAGGGAGTGAAGGAATAGATCACAAAGATCTGTTTGATCCATGTTTGGAGAAATAGAAGATGAATAGAGGAATTTCTTCCACCTCTAGATGAAATGGGCAGCATATTCATTATGTTCTTGTTTAATGTGTAGGAATTCTTTTATTCCTATTCTTAGCCATTTGTTCATGTCAAAATCCTTTATGAACTCTGAGACGAGTTACTTGAATGAATGAATGGAGGCTTCTGGGATTTGATAGTACCAATTGAGAGTAATCCCTTCAAGGGTCTTGGGTAATATCTTCGGTATAACCACATCCAAGGTAGTAGCTCTCTAATAGCGGTTGCATATGCCTTAATGCGGGAATTCGATTCTCCCTCCCCTTGAAACTTTGGGAGGTCGGGTAATGGTCATGGGAACATGAAACCTCAGATAGTGAATTCTAGAGGCTCTTTTAATTATTTACAATATGTCGTCCCTAATGCATATGACTTATTTTCATGCAAATGTGCAACAGGGAAATTGACAATTTCAAAGCATGAAAACGATACCTCTGTAGAATTTATTTTCATGTTTTATCATTTTGAGGCACCCCAGGTCTACCCGGTCAGTCTAGTGACCTCCCGATTAACATTATCTCATCCCCTTAGGTGATTTAGGAAAGTCCTTTCATTCCCCCTAGGTGATTTTAGGAGTTCATTGAAAGTTTCAAGCTATAGGAAGTTGTGGGAAGGGCTATCACTGGCCTTCCTAAGGCATGAGCAACCCCGTGGAGCAGTGAAAAAAATCCAAAGTGGATGTGGAGGTGATTCAAAGGTCTTGGGACATCATAAAAATGATTCAGGAATATTTTGGAAGGGCTCGGAGAAGTTGGGATAGTTTCACCAGAATTAGGGTTCATAGGCCTAGTCAGTAGACATGCCCAAATAGTCTCCGAACATCCGAAGGTGATTTTAGGAGCTCTGGATGGAGTTAGAAGAAAAGAAAACATCACCAGAAAGATAATTCTAAGTCCAACAAGATGGTGAAATTTCACAACACTTTGGCGCATTAGTTCTTCAGGCAGTGTTTCTCATGCACAAGCAGAATGCCAAATTAAAAATCCGCTTTTTTAGGAATAAAATGGAAAAATAAATACATTATACCCACACCATTGGATTCAAAATTCCATTTCCAGTTAGGACCATACAAAGGTTTTCCAAAAAAGTCCACCGGGAGCTCAAGTTATCATCTTGGAGCAAGTTCAAAACTTAGCCAAATTTTGGCGGGATTTTATGTCCCCGATGTCCTTGAGGGTTAGGCACAAAAACCTTTGAAAAATTCACCCAGCCCCCATGTGACCTCTGGAATCCCATGCGACCATCAGAATTGCTAGTTCAGCCCCCAGGTGCAATTTGGAGCTCAAATCCCCTATCGTCAAATCTCTATAACGTGTCATCTCCAGGACCGCCATGGAATTTGATGTCCCTCAAATCCCTCATAGGTCAGGGACATAAAACTTTTAAAAATGTGGACAGCCCCCTATAAGAGACTTTTGGTCACCCATGTGACCCACTTCCAGCCCGTCAATGCTTTAAAGCTGATTTTGGAGCACTCATTGCATGTCGTTGGATCATTACCATGTGTCGCCTTCTTACTCATCGCGGAAAATGATATCCCTCATGTCTCTTTGAGGTGAGGGACATAAAGGAAAATAAAATGTGCCCATACCTCTCTCATCATGATTTTAAAATTTTAAATATTTATTTGCTTCCCCACTTTTAACCTTTTACACTCCCGTGCACATCCATATCTCCATTCTTCCTCTACAACCTTCTACCATCACTCTGCCATTGCAAATGCTCAGACCAACTCAACCAAATAACTAAAATACCTTTCCCATGGTGATATGTAGGTCTCAAAAGGTTTTTTCATTAAGTTAAGAAGGAGAAACGAAGAACAACGTAGAAGAAAACAATGAAAATCTTCATTGTCATAAAACGAAAATGCATACAAATCTTGCAAACCAGTGCATGAAGCAATGAACAATCTTTTAATGTTTATTCCTTTGTCCAAGACCAACAAAAACATACTTTCAAACTCTCCTCTCATGCTATAGAGCATTCATAGTAAAGAAATCTCCTTTCCGGCTCAAGAAAGAAAAAGTTGAATTTCCCATCAAACCAAGTTGTCGGATTGCAGTAAGATTTCGCGTAAAGCACCAAAAAGTAAAAACTTATCGCAATGGAGTTAATTTCTTCATAAATGGAGAAAAAAACCAGACCTGTAAATTTCAAGCTCCATTAATGTCTGCCATGACACCGTAGTGGAAAAAATCAGTGAGCAACCTCTCCACTTCTCAGGGTTCCAGTGGGCGAAATCACACGAAAATTAGAGGGAATGATCATTGAAAAATCTAGTTTCACGTGAACTAGTTTTCGCGCCATGTAGTCCCTATTTTTAAGGGATATATAGGGTTATTTTTTTTATCAGCATTCTACCCTCTTTTCTCTCAAAAAATTCTCAAGATAAATTCATGAAGATCCAACAGGTGAAATCATCCGAAATTTAGAGGGAAGGGTCTCAAAAAAATCTAGTTTCTCTCAAACTAGTTTTTACACGATGAAGTTTCCAGTTTGTTTGAGATATGAAGGACTGATTTTTTATCAGTATTCCACCCTGGTAGCTCCATAACCGAAGCTCTTACCAGAGATAAAATTTCATTTTTCATTTATGAGCTTTATGGAAAGCGAATCATGATGAAAATTGGAGCATGAGTTCGTGACGAAGAGCCAAATCCAAAAAAGTGGTTCCTGTCATAAACAGAGGTTATTTTCACCACTTACTAAAAATAGCATATGTTACACTTCCTTGCATGCTATAAATTATGAGTCCCACTGAATTACAAGTTCAGTCACTCAGGACAATCAGAAAAGGGGTAAAATGGAAAGTAAGACAAAAACCAACTTCTTCCCAAAATAGAAGGTCCCCAAATAACAACCTGCTAAAAATAGAAATGTGTTAAAAATAGGAATATCTCAAGAATAGAGGAGGTTGGAATATGGTATATGGTTCAGAAGGTGAAACTGGAGCAAGATAGGTGATATGCCCCAGAATAGTAGAACACATGCTCATATTCTAAAAATAGAAAGTTTTCATTTCGGAGTGGAACATTGCATATGACTTTGTTTTCACTCACCTTACTGCTTTTTGGAATCCCTTTTGGATAATGAGATGGTTTCATGAGTTAAAAAGGAGGAATGAAAACTTCACAAAGGTTGTGGAAGCATCATCTTGAGTGTAATGGTTTATAGAAGCAAAGCAAGGCATCGCAAGGCACATCATGTGAATTCATCTTCGTCACTTAAGGAGTTGGGTGATTCAAAGTGAGTTGGTCAGAACGATTTCAACGAGTCAAAGAGTTCATCAACCAAGTTTCAAGGAGGGTCATCATGGGCATTGTATGTGTTCATCTTGAGCTTGTAGTGGTAAACATCATAACAATGCTTATAAACACTCATTCTATGGTCCAGGATGTCCATGCATCATAGAGTTTACGATTATCACTAGATTGGGAAAATGATTCAAAGTTATTCAAGGGAGCAATCTTCATTAGTGTATAAGATCACCAGTGGAAAAAATCTCCGCTCAAAGTTCATGGTTGCATCAAGGCATTCAAAGCATTTCATCATGAGGAGTGTTTTCCCCTATATCCATTCCCTCTTCCTCTCTTTCTCTATCTTCTTTCTCTCCCCATTCTAATTCTTCATTATGCGTCATCATTGTATTTTTTCCTATTCACTTAAGTGACCTATTTTGAATTTGTAAAAAATATTTTCTCAAAATTATAAGAGAAATACTTAATTCATGGAAAATGAAAGGTCATGAGTGGAATATGGAAACAAAGAGTCATGTGAGGGAAGTGAAAGGACAATTCAGGTTGATATAAATTGTAATGAGCTCTTCATTCCAAGGGGTTCTAATTCTTAAACTCTTCTAGCTGGTTGTATTCTTGTAAATTCATGAGAGAGATTTTTCTCACTTGTGAGTGAAAAGAGTTAGTTGTTTTCCCCCTATTCTCAATGTCTTCCATTCTCACACTATCTACAATTTTTGCTTGAGCATCAATACAAAAAGAAGGATTTTCAAGCCCTTTTTTTAAAGGAGGTTTTAGTAACTTTGGTCTTTAAATTGTAACTGTCTTGCAATATTGTTTCTTCCTAATTTTAGTGCATGTGATGAAACTTCTAACTAGTGTTCGCAGGAATCTTATTTTCTACTTGCAACATTAGTTCTCCTACCTCTTTTCTCACTCCCATTTCCCACTCTTCAGATAAAGTATTCCCTAGAAAGAGAATGCTAGCTTTTCCGCAGGGTCAGTGGAGTGCCCCTGTTGGATCCCAGGTCAAAATGCCATCATAGAAATCCATTTTCTCATGCATGCATATACGACAACTGCACCGGTTAAGTAGAGGGACTTATATTCCCGAAGCGTTGGAAAGAAATCCACAATTTTGTCCACCCAAAAAAATTTCTTGCCAACATGACTCAACCATTAAAGACCCTTAGTGGGGAGGTGGAGGTGGAAGAGGTGCTTGGTACGATGAAACATAGGCATTTTTCAGGGCATAAGGAGCCCCTTGTTGCTCATCGTATAGACCATTAAAAGAAAACATGTCCCCTATGATGATTTTGAATACATGTGAAGGTATGGAGGGACATTATTTGGATACAGATTAGATGCTAGTTTTTGGTTCCCTGCTTAGCTCCAACCCTCCTTAGTGCTCCAATAGCTGTATCCCAAACATATGGATGTATGGGAAAACATCTCAAATTATCATACCTAAACTATTGAGCTACTCACTCCATCTGGAATAACTTTGTCACCCCTAAAAACCAATCCTCCAACCACATAGTCCTCCATATGAATCATAACTCTACTACATCCTCTGACCATCCTCCATAGTCTCAATATGGTTTGGATATCACTACCTCAAGTCCCATCTGATCTATCAGTGATCTATAGATGTCAATATCCAACTTTTGCTCACGTATACTAACCAATCTCTTAGCAAATATATATGGCGTAGCCCAATCTGCTCATGGACCACCAACTGGCCTCAATATTGCTATATGCTCGTAGGCGCATACATGTAATAATGTCGTAGCTCTAATCCCATCTCCATGCTCCTCATGTGTAAATATATAGAGATCTCTATAGAGGTGGGCCAACACACATCATGCCTGCGCATACCTAGTACTCTCCTCCTTTATCCAACAAAAAATATAGATGCAAAATATATTGATTAGATGCCCACAGTTACCTCCCTCTATTGAAATCTATGATGCAATAACCATGGTTATAAACTTTTGCAAGTGTAGAACCCATGATCTCAAAATCACATGCAAACTAATATGGTCTTCGAAAGGCACTCAAATCCTTTAAAATACCACTTAGTGTCCCTCATTTGTCTCTCCATGTTCTCCACAGCCATGACATCAACCCTCTCACCTATAATCCCCCTAATTGCAGTATGCAATATACCATCCTCTAGTGTGATCTGGTTTTCTCACTCGTAGGATATTCATAAAATGTACAAGTGTTCGCACACCATCTCTCACACAATGATATCAACATAGGCACCATTATGGGGCACATCCCCTTCCTCACTATGTGTTACCTAGGTTGCAATAGATCTATGACCTCTAAATCATCATCTGTTAAACCAAACCCAAGCAATGTACTCAATTGGTGATCCACGCACAAAACTCCTGATCAAATGGTTATCCCTTTGTCAACACAAAACAATACCAAACATAGTGTTAGAATACCATACAAATACACACATTCTTAGTTATAACATCACTACACATCAAATTTCATCATTTACACTATGTTGCACTTAGAATCATAATTTTGGACATGGGTGCCTAGAAGCAAGGACCATGGTGCACAGGAGAAAACTAGTGACATTAAACCCATGTTGTAAGTGCTTATTGATCCCAAAGGCCACTAGTGCTTCCATATTGTACAAGTCCAAAACGATGAGAAAAAAATATAATATTTTTGCAAAAATTCACCAAAAATGAGTACTACACATGTTTAAAAATCAGCCACTGGCCATGGAATACACTTACTAACTCCGCCATCGTACAAAATGCCACAACAATCACTACCATCTCAAAATGACTAGGTTGTGGTGCTCTAACTTATGACATCCTTAGACACTTAGAGCTCAATCTCATTCCTGCGCAAAAGACAAATGAAGTCACTAATCAATTTTTCACTTTACTATTAATAGTCACTTTTCATTATTCACTCCACTATGGTCATATGTCACATTTATTACACAAATAATAATCATCACATGATTTTTCTTATATCTTGAGTGTTTTTACTCCAATTTCTATCTCGTTTGCTACATTGTCTTCAAAATTCCACCCACCATCATATCGTACATATGAGACATATTTTATTTCTCCTTGATGTTGTATTCCACTAAATCTACACACATTTTAGCGATATCCATCATACACTTTCTATTAAATGATTACTTTCAGCTAAGTGTTCGTTCTTATCATAACTTCCCCTTTCACTGAAAGGAAGGGCATACAATTGGGGTCATCGTATAATTCACCTTACACTACTATGTGATCATTCAACACTTATAATTCATCATTTTTCAAGAATTTACCAATACATCATGCAACATTGTCTATCGATTCCCCCTAATGACCTAACATGGGGGAAACAAGAGTAAAATATCTCAATGACCAAAATAATTAAAAAAAACAATCAATCAACCAATAAATAAGTGCAAGTCTCTAAAAATCGAAATCACACCGTTCAATCGATACAATAAAACACATTCAGACTCCCAGATAACTTAACTTGGGAGTTATATTTGCTACTCTCCCAGATGACCTAACATGGGAAGTGATTCTACATTTTGTGTTTTCTTCCAGATGACCTAACTTGGAAGTCATCATACATTTTGCATTTTCTTCTAGATGACCTAACTTGGAAGCCATCACACACATTGCGGTGACACCCTTGGAGTGGGGGAAATGAGACATTATTTCCTTTCCTATACTACTCCTATATAGGTCTACTTATTTTGATCAAAATATTTGGATCAAAAAGCACTAAAAATTTGATCTGTGTCTATCTACAATGGCTAGATAATTTTTATGATGTAGTTACAGGCTAGACAATAATACACCTTTCTCCCTTAAACTCTTCCTCTTTTGACAGTGACCATCCAAAGTGAGCTAGTTTTCAGACTAAGCAATCGGTACTTGGGAATTTATCACTGTGTGATGGAAAAAGATCATCATCCCATGGGAAGCATATGAGAATCATCAAGGTCATGGAAGCATCCCAAATCATGATTTTAATTTGAGAAGTGGTCTAGAACTATAAATCACCGTGATGTTCATGGGGGGCTACACTTGCATGTGCAAGAACGTGAAATTTATCACCATGGTTCCATTTGACGCTCTTCTAACACATATGTGCATTCTTCTATAGCACTCAGATTCTAAAACCATTTCTCTCAGTGTGATGCATGCCTCAAGTTACTTTATGAAACCGATATTTCTCATCACAACATACATTTCTAGGGAAAACGTAGTCACAAAATCATGCACTTACTATTATTATTTATACCACCAATTATGATATTTTATATATGGATATTGCAAGTAAGAAAATTATTCACTAATGACCTATCCCCTATTCTTGTTGTCAGTTAGTCAGTCATCATCGTCATTTGTCTTTCATTAGTCGTTAGTTGTTTACATAGTTGTTGGTCACTCTCTCAGTTTCGATTGGAGTACTCAAGTGATCGTTATCTGTTAGTACTCATTCAATGTCATCTCTAGTATTTGAATAGGGCACCTAGAGAGTAATAACAGGGTGCCCATGGGGTGCTCCTAGTCCTCCGCAACACTTGGGTCTAATTTACTACATTTGAGGTCAGTATTTTTGGTTTCCCCTCTCATCTCACCTAGGTACTAGTCGGCATGTCAGGTCATTAATGTCGAAATTTGAAGCAAGAGATCCCTATATAAACATAACATACATCACTATCTTATGGGAAGACTATCTACTATCAAGAGGCTAGCTATACCTACTAGAGGTAAAGAACTACATTTGGGCATTATTCTACATCTGCATCATGTATATGCAAAGGGGGAAAGGGTTATCATTCTATTTCTATTCCATCCATCATTTGCATTTTTACATCTAGTTACTACCCTTTATCTTCTATGTCATAAGTGCATTAGGGCACCCTAGGAACATTATTACACACACAAGCACATAGAATTACATTGGGTCTGAGAATGTAGTGTAGCACTTAGTTGTAAGTCCACCATTGTGGATACTAAGGGAAATTATGACCCCTTCATTTGTATCTTTCTTTTTTAGGGTTTGATGCTTTGTATGGGGTTTTATAGGTGATTCTTCATTGTAGGTTTATGACGACACCAACGAAGCAAGTGTGACATTAACATAATGAAAGGAGAAATATTGTGAATAACTAATGACTATACCAGGTTTAGATTATGAATTTTTCCATACACTAGGGCTCCCAGATTTTGGACCAGGGTGTCCCAAGCACCATCATCCTTCCCCAGGAACCCGAGTCTAGCCAGATTTGCCTCCGCTACAATTTTTTTGAGGTTCGTTACAATGCTCTGTTTTGCCATTACATCAGTTTTTTCAGTCCCAAATCACTTCAAGGTAATTCTAAGTCAAGTAAGTACCTTTCCCCTTTCATTTCATATCATTAAAAATATTCAATAGATTATTTAGCATTTACACTTCAATATATCCCATTTGTTCCTTTGTTGTACTTTTAGATTCATAGTAAAATTCATATTTTATATAATCAGTGGAGAGCTTATGTTAATTCTTTTCTAATTAAATCTATGTTCCTAAATTAAATAAAGGATGCAAACAAATTTAAATCAAATAAAGTCTATTACTATCCTTTAATTTAATTAAATCTACATGCAACTAATTAATTAAAAGGAATGAAACTAATTAATTGAAACAATGGAATTAAATCTTATCTACTTGTTTTAGTATTTCCAAAGATTTTAAATAAAAGGAAGAAAAATAAACAAACTTAATTAATCTAATATATGTTTTTGAAGTTTTTTTGGTTTTTTGGAACTAAATAAATGAAAGTTATACAGACAATAAAATTACTTCTAATTAAATGGGAACTACTTATATTCTAAAGTAAAATAAACTAAATAGTGAAATAGCTAGATGTGACTATTTACCTATTGCATAATTATTTAAATTTAATCTAACTAAAATAGAGGATTTTCCCAATTTGTAATTGTGGATCTAATTTCTTCTGATTTTACCTCATAATCATAAGAATATTGAAAAGTCTCTCAAAATAAATTTCTTAGGTGAGACTTCCCAAGTAAAACACTAAATTATATAGAAGATTTTTAAATGTGAAGAAACACAAATAAATGCACAGAAAAAAAAAACTTCTTCCAACTCACTTCCCTTGCAAATCCATAGGGATAGGCAGGGAGTAAGATTTCAAGGGAATATTTTCTCGTGTGCTGTTGAAATATAACTAATTAATGCAATGAAATATACGGGTAATTTGATAGCTAAGAATTAAAAGACTCTGTGCACAAGAACCACCTCTGAATCCTTCCTAGTAAAATACACAAGGAAGAGATGAGAAGAAATCTTTAAGGGAAGTTAATAACATGAAATAAAACTAACTATAAATTATCCTTTTTTCAAAACAAAATTTGGAAATGATTACATATTGAAATCTAAACTAAAACAAATAAAGATTCAAAAGAATTCAATTACACTCCCAACCTATAAGTGTACAACTAAGACAATTTCTAGTGTTTTTTATGCTTTTTTGGTCCCCTCATCTTCTTTTCCAATGGTGAATCTGATATTGTCTAGGGAGTTGTGTTGGTTTGTAAGAAAAAAGAAGATGTAGAAGTACCTGAGATAGCTAGTTTGCTGGTAGTCTGGTGGCAATGCAAGTAAGAGAGTAACAAGGAAAAAGATATGTGTTTTCTTGTGTGCTTCTTGACAATATTTTGGTAGCATAACCGTGAAATTTGAAATTAAACTATTCCAACCAATGCTTCGAGAAAAATCCTGGTTTTAATTGAAATATGGCAGGTAAATGGTTCATCACACTTGGAAATCAGGAAGTGCCATATCATCATGGGAAGATGCAAATAACTTACTAAGAATAGTAAGTCAGGAAGAGGAAGTCTATATGCATCTAACAAGCTTAAAGGAAACTAATTTGGTCAAGAAACGTGCGAGAAATAAACTAATGAAGAAGAAACACTCATTCAAAACTCATTGTTTGAGTCTCATGTTTATTCACATGAAAGCTACGGTCTATGCAGAGAGGCAGTTACACAACTGCTACAAAGATTTTGTAACCACCTCTCAAGGTAGACCGATGGTTGTGTAACCATCACGGTGGTTACGCAACTACCACTTCAGTTTCGAGACTTAAATGAAAAGTTAAGGAAAAGGGGGACCAAAAATTAATTACGGAAGCATATAAGGCTAGGAAACTAAGGAGCAAAGTAAACTAAGTCATGTAGGAAAGAAAAATCAATGAAATTGGACTTAGATTCATTATTTAATCTCGAAATGAAAGTTATCATCATCGAGGATTATCAGTGTTCCAACCATTTAACACCGTGTAATTTTGGGTGCATATAGAAACCTCAAGATAAGGAACTTCAATGGAAGAAGAAGATGGTCTCCTGACATCAGGCTTGGGCATACTAGTTTTTTCTGTGTCATGTTAAATGATTTTTACCTAATCTTCATCTTCCTCATCACCTTCTTCTTCTTATTTTTCCTCTCGATCATTCTTTTCTTATCTTTCACCCCCTTATTTTGATTCATCCTTTTCTCCTCCGTTATTTTTACTTCTTATGAAGGCTATGATACTTGTTCAAACACATGAGCAACTTCTTCAATAGATTCTTGAGTTTTCTCTTGCTCTACTTCTTTCTCAAGTATTTCATCAATCTTCTCCAGGTCCTCCTTAGCTTTATTATTCTTTATATATACCTTGGTTGTTGAATCTAAGGGTGAGGAAGAAGAAGTTAGTTGTATTGGAACCTCTTGATGAGAAGTAGAGGCTTCCTAAGAGGAAGATTGTTTCATTATTTTTTAATATTCTTTCATCGTTCTATTGAACCACTATTTTATCCTTGCTATCAAAGGATTGTTGAATTTAGATGGATCATCTCTTTCCTTCTGTGACCAATCAATAGTTAGAATATGCATGTATCGAATGGTTCTGAGATATTATAAAAAATTAAAATCACATTCATCATCCTATAAGCCTTCAAGAACCTATAAATGGTTGATATCCTTAATATTTTGTAGATATAGCCTTCCAAAATAGCTTTTCTATACTTCATATTCATCTACACATTCTTCCCAGTAGTCCTCCATTGTGATAATATGATAGTAATATATTCTTAGATGGTTGGACATGAAGCCCTTACTATTAAAGGAGGACCTCTTTTAATAAGTATGGAATTTTAAATTAGAGATGGTCCTTTCCACATTTTGTGCATCTAAGGTAGATTTACACATGTAGTTTCATAAAGAGATATGAAACTGAATGCTAGTGATTTTCATGTCCTTACATGTTTTGTGCAACACATCCAATTACCAAGAGACATCCACAATAACCAATTTATCATTGCAATATATGGGAAATTTGTTAGGAACACCTTCAAAACCACTTATCCTAATATATGAGAATTTTTAGAATTGAATGAAGAGGCTACCATAGGTAGGAATAAATTATTTTTCCTCTCAGATACTCTCAGCTATATTCCCTTCCAATAATTTGACTATGAACATTGTGAAGGCATCATTGACTCTTTTATAATGAAATTTGTTGTTGTCATAAATTAGCTGAGCGTAGAACTCATATATAGGTGCATTATTCTTATCATTCTGAGGTGAAAACCCTACACATACTCTATAGGTTGCAATAGTATACATCAAGTAGGATGTCATATAGAAAGTTTTACTTTGTTGCACAATTATCATTTGTTCACTCAGGTTTTCACAAAATATCTCTCCCCAGTTCAAATTTTGTTTTCCTTCACAGATGATTTTAATACATACACATACATAATTGAAATTCATTGGTAGCAGGCATGCCCATCAATCTTACCAGCAAGGTTATCATATATGATAGTTCCTCTTTAAAATCTGATCTGTATAAGACATTGGGAACCTGAATCTCATTTCTTGTGGGATTTCATCCAAGATTTAGCTACCATGTTCTTAAACCTATCTTTATCTTGATCAAAAATATTTCGAGCCTGAACATGCATCAAGGTGTTAGAATACTCAAAGGTAGGAATCCCCAGGGATGTATTTATGTAACTCGCATCTAATTTGGAAATTATTTGTCCTTGAGGATCCTTGAATTCTTTGGTTTTGGTTTGAAACATGAAGCATAGGCAAACACGATGTGGTGCATTGAACAGAGAGGGGAAACGTAGCGACACAGGTAATTCCACTATTTTTGATACATTGGGAAATGATATTGGGAGTATCTTTAGAAATTTGGGTCCAAAAGTCATCTAAATTCAGGCACTATCACTAATATTGGGTATAGAGGTCTCCAAAGAAGAAATATTTTCATACCTCTGTATTGGAACTTCATTATGAAGATGTGGGAGAAAATTCATAAAGAATGGAGGCTTAACAATGGCTTCTGCGAAATTTGAAGAGGAAGATGAAAAAAAAAAAATTACCCTGCAAATTGAACCAAGAGGGAATTTTTTTTTACCTCCCGTATGAAAAGACCGATGTCTTCACAACGCTCTCAATGCAATTTGAATTTTTTATAGTGGGTTAAAAATGAGCAAGTTGTGGCCTAAAACATTTTTAGGGGTACAAGATTGAAAACATAGTGGACAATGAAATTCTCAATTGGAATGGTAAAATGATTCGGGTTAACCCCCTTTTATAACAAAATAATTTGATAAAATGAGTTAATATGGGAAATTTAGTGTTATGCGGGCAGCGATGAGCTTTTGGGAGCTCATTAATCAATCTCCCCAATAGTGTGGATATGACAAGGATGAAGGGAATTGGAGGCCCGGAGGAAAGAGTACCTTGTGTTCCAATAACTTATGCATCATCCAAAACAAAAATAATTCAAATGACATGTGGGATATTAAAGGATTTGGGGAACAAGGGTTTCTGGAGAACATTTACTCCTAATGGGAGAATTTCCACACAACTATTGAAGGTAAATCTCACGGTTCAAAGCACAATACGGAGAATCATGAGATACGGGGAACAAAGGATCAGGTGGAACAAGTTCCTTGAGTTCTAAAAACGTCTTCCATACCCATAACAAAGGGAAACAATAGAGAAATGAGGGAAGAAAAGGATTGTGGGGAACCACGGGAAGATGAGAACAAATTTCACAAAAACCCACAAAGGATGCATAAAAGAAACTAACATTTTGTGGGAAAAGAGTATTTTGTGGAGAAAAACATGCCCGAGAGAACAAGTTCCATGGGGAAACACAAAATCCGCACAATACTAGAATGTCTAATGAGTTGCAGGTGACAAGGGGATGCGGGGAACTAGAGGAATGAAGGAACTTGTTCCTCCAGTTCCTCAAAAGTCTGCAATTTCCACAAGACACTAGAAAAGATCCAAATAAAACTCAAAATAAACGAACTGCTAGAATTTTTGCACTCTTTAGATATCACAGAAGCAAACAAATTAGGGCAAAGCGGTCACTTAACCAATTTTTTTTTGAAAATTACACATTTTTGGTAGCCGACAACACAACTCAAAAGGATTTATTATTCCATTAATTATGTTGATTCTTAATTCCATTAATTATGTTGATTCTTAATTCCATTAATTATGTGCTTGTGAGCAAGAGGCTCTTACTGCTTAGGGTATTCATGAGTTCCCTTATGCTCGACCTCGACACCGACTTAAAATTTGTTAAACAACTTGAGTGGATTTCCTCTTCATCGCAGAAGCATGTAACACATATCACCACCACCACAGTCACCGTGACTAACACACATACGGCCACAACTAGAAACCCTTCCGTTGTCATGATGGACATGGAGGAGGCTATTTTTTTTGTTTATGATTTCTATTATGTAATACATTTCATCCACTGATCTTTGACATCCACTGATCTTCCACAATGCATTGCACTCTAACCATCCTCATGCCCTTGTCTTGATTGAGCTTCTTACTCAACTGTTAATACAAGTTTGGGAATTCTTCATGGTTATGGTTCTTTCCGCAAAAAGAGAAAACAATGTTTTGAGGGAATTCATGCCTATAGGTATCAAGGGATCAACATGTATAACAAGTTCCATGAGGGAAATTACTTCTTCCGCCACCGTGACCTCAGCCTCTGAATCCTCCTCGGTAACATCATCATCTACCATGGCCTCCATCAAAGTTCCCTTCATTATAATCATGATCATGATGCTCACCATTCTCCTTAGAATTTTTTGCAATGCCAATTTTTCATACACCAATATCAATGGCATCATGAATCTGATCAATTAACCTACAATATTCAGTATCATGAGTGGTATACCTATAAATTTTGCAATACCAAGACATGTTCTTCCTTACCGTGTGTTGTAATAATGGGTACCGACTTTAATTGTGATCCAAGTGATAGATTTGAAAGTCCAACAATAAGGAGCACACTGATTTACTAAGACAACTATCCTTAGTATACCCTTCAACTTCACAATTTGTGCACTAATTCCCACTGCATGTCTCATGCACCAAATTAGTTGATAATTTATCTAACCATTTATCCATTGCTATAATATGAGCTTCCAAGAGTGGGCTCACTCCTATGTCTACATTCCCTACTGCCTTAGCGCGCAAATCTGCTTCAATTGCCTTGCGCAGATCTGCTTCAAGTGCCTTGCGCAGATCTATGTAAGTATTATGTGAAAACACTCTTCTAAAAGGTGTGATAAGTCCTCCAACGAACCACTGAGCATGTTGACTCACGTGTATGTCATAAGATAACTTGGGCAAAATGGTCTTAAACCGTGTATCATATTCCTGAACACTCTCACTAGTGCTTTGCTTGATGTCCTTTAATGTACTGATGCTCTTCTGCTCAAATTCAAGGATATAAAATTATTTCAAGAAAGCATCCCACAATGATGTATAATCTACACAAGTCTAGTCAGGGTCAAAAATATTGTACCAAATATGTGCGCGCCCCTGAAACGTAGTTGTACCTTTACTTGCGTTGTGCTCTGGAGCAGTAATCTCGTTCGTGTGCCATAGTATCTTGGACATATGCACATGATTAGTTGCATCTTCTATGCCCCTATATTATGGTAGAAGGATATACATTTCTATATAAATTTGTTGGGGTTGGTGCATACCGTGCCCACCAGATCCAAAATTTGTATTTCCTCTATTGTTTCCTCCGCCCCTGGAACCACCATATCCACTAGCTCCCGAGCCACCAGATCCTCCGAATCTGCCCCCTCCAAAAGGCAATGGGATAGAGGATGCACTTGTGTGCCAAAAATTGTGTTAAACTGGACCCACACATTCTGTGAAGTTGCACTACTTCCAGATGTTATGCCAACGTTATGCGTGTCTACGTTCTTTGCAGACAACACACTAGAAAAGATGCCTCCAACTGGACCTCCATATCAAATAGATGATGATTGCGCCATAGATATTCATAAGATACCTGATGCACTTCTGAACTTGATTACAAATTAACTCTATATACTACAACTCTACTGCCCACATTAGCTTGCTTGTTGTTAACTACTATAGAAACTAGTGAAAATAAGCACACGGGCTAGGTCGCTAAGTAGGTTCAGATGCACACCCGCGGTCCACAATCTTTCTTCCAACTCGCCTTCATCTGAAGTTGAAGAGGGTTCCCTATCATGCTTTCCCAAATGGGGGGGCGTTAGATGCTCTGGTTCCACGTCTTCTACATGAGCTCCAAATCCTTCACAAGCCATCTCTCTCCATGACACCATTCTTTCTGCGATCTCTTACTACTTCAATAGATCCCTCTCGTGTGCTTTATTAAACTTAAGCCACCTTTCTTCTTTCTGACTCTCTACCACTAGGTCTATCATCTTCACCAAACCTGCTCCTGTCCCTGCGTGGTGGGGTTTAGCTAGCCATAGGATTCTCTTCCAAATCCAAGGTCACGATCAAGATTTTAATAGCCAAAGGGATACCACACAAATATGATCCTCTAGCCTCACGCAAGAATTAGAACTTAGCAACCTCTAGACATGAGTATGTATAAACTATGTATTCTAGTATATACACCACGAAACCAATAATCCATAACGTGCATCCAAATCAGATCTACATCATATAAAGCCTGAAATTATTCATGCATCCAAATGAGCGTACAAAACCTCTAATTCCTCTTAGATGCATAAGAAACTAGTCACTCGTATAGCTTTATAGGAAATATGGAAAAAAAAAGTCTCATACATCACATCATACAAATTTTGTTCAACCGATGTGCGTGCATTAAACTCAGGTCCAATGCTTAATCTATGAGCATAGC